>JAUKPQ010008079.1:0-14816 GCA_032273045.1 Chloridella minuta
GTGACCTAGGACCCTTTAAGGAACGGGTCTGCTTGGTCGAGGGTTTGGTGGCTGCGAGTTTCTTCGAGAGGGTGGATCCGTGCTTGCGATTGCAGTCGAGGTGCGAGATGCCAGCGCCGTCCATGCTGGGCAAGAGGTCGCCTGTCAGTGCCAGTGGTGGTTCGTGGTCTGCGCTGGCTCCCCACTTCGAGTTCCTCGGCAGGCTCATGTCGACCGGCATGTGGCAGCGGATGCATACGGGCTCGCATGTGGCCATGACCTGGGCGACCCACTGCCTGTATCCCGGGCCGCGCCGATGGTTAGGCGCCATGGCCGGTGACGGTTCCATGGTGGTTAAGTACTAACGGTTCGGGTGACATGGGTGTCACCCCTCCCCTCTAAGGGGGGGTGACACCGGTGTCAGGGGGGGGGTGACATGGGTGTCACCCCCCACGCTGATGCGCTTGCGCCATGTCCACAGGTTTGTCCCCACCTTGTGGACGCCGGCGGTGCGCTCGATCCAGCCGTCTGCCTCGATCTCCCGTAGGCATCGCTGGACCTGTCGGCCTGAGACGCCGGAGCGCCTGGACAGGCTGGAGATGGACGGCCAGCACAGTCCGGTGTCGGTGTTGGCGTAGTCGGCCAGGGCGATAGCGACCATGCGCGTGCTGGGTGACCAGTGCGCCGGGGCGAAGTCGAGGACGAGGGCTATGGCTTGGATCATGCGAGCCTCTCCCTGCTGCGCGCCCTGTACCTGGCTTGCTTCATGCGCTGGCATACGAGGCATAGCCAGCCGTTGTGCGTCTTGCCTGCGCCCTTGGTCATGAAGTGCCCGCGGCTGCACAACTTGACCTCGACCGGCTCGATGAGGGTCGGCTGCATCTCGCATATCTCGCACAGGTCGATCACGTCGATCGGCTCCTCGCAGTTACGGCACCTCATGGCTGATCTCCTTTGATTGCAGCGATGACCTCGCTGATGCCGAAGTCCATGCCGGTGTTGATGTCCCAATCCAGCGCCTCTACCCGCTGCACGGCGGCAGCGATGGCGTCAGCGATCAGGTCGCAGCCGCAGTAGACGACCTTTCCGTTACGCATTACCAACGTCGCTCCGTCTGCTCGCGGCTGCTGAGGGCAAAGCGGGTCGTGGGTCATCGCTTCTCCTGCCGCCATGTAGACGCGCTTCGCCTGCTCGTAGCAGTCCCGCTGGCCCTGCTCGTATGCGACCCGGCAGGCATCGAATGGGTCAGTCATCGGCTCGGCTCCGGTGGCGGGGGCACGTCGGCCCATGGGTCGTCCGGGTCCTTCGTGCGCGTCCTGGTCACCCACATAGGTTCGGCGCCCTTGAGCAGGGCCTCGATGATGACCGAGGCCTGAGCCTTCGTCAGCTTGTCGAGCCCGTCGACTGGCAGCTCGAACCCGAGGCTTTCCGAGCAGAAGTCGGCTAGCAGCGCCTCGTTTATGTGCTGCTTATTCATCGTTCCCCTGATCATTCCTATCTGCTTGGCGGTTGCGATGATGTTGCCCTCTTGCTTGACGGCACCGGATGGCGTCTTGTACGACGGCATCGAGTCGGCCTTGATCTGTGCCAGGTCGGGTGTGCGTGCCTGCGCCGATCGGATCTCCTGCGCCGACGCGATGCCCTTGTGCACGGCGATCCCGAGGGCGGCCAGTGCTCGGCCCCATGCCGACGTCTCGCCGACCATCAGTTCGCTGCCCTTGGTGTACGGGGTGCGCCCTGGTATCGGCTCCCATGCGTGCCCGACACCGGGCCGGTGGTCGTCCTGGTTTCGGTAGGCGTACGCCTTGACCACAAGCCACTGCTCGCCGTCGCGGTCGACGTAGTGCCACTCGGAGTCGAGCGACCCCTCGGGATACGCCTCCTTGAACATGCGTATGCGCTCACTGACCTCGATGTAGTCATCCCTCGACATCGTCGTACCACCCTTCCGAGTAGAACGCGCCTAGACGCACCTGCTCTAGAGCTTCCTTGTGTATCGGTCCCCAGCACCTGGAGCACTCGGCCTCAAGGAGCGCGGCGATGCTCCGTGCCTGCTCCAGTTGCCTCGTGAGCCTGTTGATGACGCCCAGCAGCATGGCGGCCTCTAGGAATGGGTCCTCGTTCGTGTGTTTCGGTTGCATCGTTTCCCCTTCGATTGGTTTGTATTTCCTCAGTGCTGAGGTATGCGAGTTTGATCGAGTGCAGCATCGCAAGGACCTCAAGGCGTGCGTCCCATCCAAGTAGGGCGTACTCGCGCGGGCTCGGCAGCCGCTTCGGTGTCCTCACTGGTTCTTCTCGTACTCGTTCCATGCCGAGTGCGCCCACTGGTAGGCAGCCGCTCCCCTCAGGCCGTGCTCGTTGCGTGCCTCCCGTAGGAAACTGAGATAGGTCGGGGTCGGCTCGGAATGGTGCGCGAGGTAGTGCTTGGTGAACGCGGAGGCGCCTCCGTATCCGGTTGTCTGGCATTCGATGCAGCGCCACGAGTAGGCGCCCTCGGTCAGCATGGGAATGCCTGCACGTACTTGACCCACACTCGATAGGTCGAGGTCGACGAGTAGCGCTTGAGGTGGTAGCCGCGGCCGTTGATGTCCCACGGGTACCAGGTGCGGCCGCCTTGGCTGATCTTGTATGCGACGGCTGCCGAGTAGGCGCCGTCCAAGAGCTGCCGTTCGTCCCACCACGTCGCGCGTGACCAGGCTGCCCGGTTCCACTGGAACAGGCCGAAGTCGGCGCGCCTCGGGCTGACTGCCCGGGGATTGCCCTTCGACTCGCGCATGACGATGCCGTACGCGTAGCGCAGCGCGCGGCCCCGGAACCCCGCCGAGTGCAGGACGCTCACAGTCGGGTCGGTGCAGGTCGGCGACAGGTGGACGACCGCAGCCAGTGCGGCCTCGGCGATCATGCGGCATCACCACCGATCGGCTCGACCAGTGTGACCGTGCTCGATATTCGCGTGCGCCGGTACTCCTGGACGGCTCCGGCGTCGAGGCGCCTGAACCCGCCCGGGGTCCGGTACGACGGGATCGTGCCCTCGTCGGCCATGCGCTGCACGGTCGACTGGCTGAGGTCGAGGACCTCGGCGGCCTGACGCGTGCTGTAGGTGTTCTTGTCGGTCATTTCTTCCTCTCGAATAGGAAAGGGCCCCCGTGTGGGGGCCCTTCCGGTTAGTAGATTCTGCGGACCTCGTACCAGATGCATCCATCGACGCCTGACTTGAGGAACTCGGCGCCAGCCTGGTCGGCCTCGGCGAAGGTCTCGTATCCGATGGCGGACTTGTCCGGGTAGGACAGGACGTCCATGCGGACGTGGCCTCGCTTGGTGAGCCGCTTGTAGAAGATGAAGAACATGGTGCGTTTCCCCTTTCCTAGGCCGGTCCCTGTGACCGACCTAGGACTACCTTATCAAACTATTCAACGTTGTCAATACTGTCAGGCGTGTTGCGTGCGCCGATCCCGTACTGCCTCGTCAGCGGGGTCAGCCATGCGAGCGCGGCAGTGGTGAGTGCGCCGAGCAGGGACGCCGCTAGGGGGTCGAGTCTTGTCGGCAGCTCGGTGCTTGCCCAGGCGATCCCGGCGCCGATCAACAACAGCATGAGGTGACGTGCCTCGGGGCTGAGCCTGTCGAGCATCACTGTCCTTCCATGTGGTGTCTGAGGTGCTCGTCCGCGTTGCGCTCAAGCCGGTCGAGTCGTGCGCCGATGCCGATGAGCAGGTCGTACTGCGACTTTCCGCCATTGGGCCGCTGGGCCTTGGCCTGCCCCCGGATGACGAGAGTCACTAGTCCGATGACGGCAATGAGGAGCCCGATCACCGTCGTCATCATCTCGGTCATGGCTTGGCGGTCGCCTTCTTGGTCGTCTTCTTTGCCGGGGCCTTCTTTGCCGGCACGAGCGGGCCGCCCTCGAGGACGGGCAGAGGGAACGGTGCGCCGTCGTGCTTGGCGGGCTCGGCGAAACTGATGTGGATGTGATGCTCGTGTCCGAGCCTCGGGACGTTGCTTCTCCACACCCAAACTTGATCTGCGTAGGTGGCGGACGCCACCCGGTTTTCGTATACGACGTTCTTTATGCGCTTGTCGCCGCTGGTTCGCATGTACTCGATGAGCTCGTCGGCGAACTTGTGGGCGGGCCAGCCGTCCTCATCGAGGTCAAGTGCCATGACGTAGCCGGTCCTGTCCGGGTTGTGGTCGGAGATGCGGCGCCGGTGTGCCTCATTTCCGATGGTGCCGTCGCTGGACCGGTCGCGTTTCGGGTATCGCTTGTTGACCTGGTCGCGGAGGGTGACGGCTGCCGCCGCCAGTTTCCAGCTCACGGCGCAACCTCGGGCTCTGCTGGTGGCACGAATACGTCTAGGCCTTCGTCGTACGTGTAGCCAGCCTCGGGGAAGCATCTCCGGAACGCGCCAGTGCGTGAGCATTGAAGATAGGTCCCGGTGAACCCTGATTCTGTGAGCATGGCCTGCCCAAGCAACTCCGTAGCCGAGAACGTGAGCGTGCCGCACGGGTCCACGCCGCACAGTCTGTACTCGGGGCTATCTGGCCCTACACAACCGCCTATGGCGCAGTCACTGACCGCGATGACGCCTAGGACGGTGTTGCCTTGCATTTCTGCGAACGTTGCCATGATTGCTCCTATCCGACCGCGATGAAGGCGACGCCTGCGAAACTGCCACCGTCGCCGAAGGTCGTTGATGAACCCCCGAAGCCTTCACCAGCGGCATACGTCCGTGAGGTTCCGTCAATTGACGAAGTGAACGGCGTTAGCGGTGCTGCCGTTGTGCCTCCCGCGCCAGTTCTGTTAGCAGCATTGAAAGCACGACCGATAGGGCCCGAACTGAGCGTGCCGACGCTCGACAGGGTGCCACCCGAGGCGCCGATTGCGACGGTGTGCGTCGCTGCAGTGAGAGTCTGGATGCCGGACATTATCCGGGCGCCATTACCGTCCGAGCCACCCGAGGCCGAGCCAGCGCCGACGATGAGCACCTCGACCTCCCCGGCGGTCGTCGTGATGCTTCCTGCGCCGGTGAACTTGTACACGGTGCGTGTTCCAACGGTCGTGATGGTCGGTGAGCCGGTAGTGGCCGTGACCGTTGCTTTGCCACTACCCGAGGCGAAAGGGACGAACGTCCAAGTGTTCGTCCCGGTCTTGATGAGGTTCGCGCCCTTGTACTGCGTGAGGGTGAGCGGTGTGCCGTTGATCGTGACACCGACAGCACCGGCGACCGTGACGGTTCCGGCGCCCTGGTTGAGCAGTCGCAGCTGCGTCCCGGTAGGCCACGGCACAGTCGCCTCGAGGGGCAGTGTCACGGCGACAGGGGACGCGTTCGACAGGGTGACGAGTTTGGTGAAGTCGGCCGCAACGAAACTGTATGTGGTGCCGGTCTGGGCATTCTGGGTCATTGCCAGTAGCGGCACCTGACCGTCGATGTACTGCGCGACCTCGAGCGACTTGGCCGGCCACGCCGACACAAGGTCACTCGATAGCGCGTATGGGGCTCCCATGTGCTCATCCTCTCCTATGCGACCAGGTCGGCCGGTATGACGACGTTGTACCACTGCACGGTGGGGTCGACGCCGGACCACAGCAGCGCGGGGTCGATCTCGGACCACTTCACGACCTGGTAACTAAACCTCGGGTCGGACAGTGACAGGACGAGCCGGTGGAGTCCGGGTGTGTAGGTCTCGGACCATCCCTCGCACACGCCGATGTAGTCGTCGATCGGCGACGGGTGGGGCGTGTCGTCGATCGAGACCTTGGATCCGGAGATGACGTCGAGCAGCTGCGCGCGGAGCGGGTCGGTGATCGTCTCCATGAGGACTTCGACGGACTGCAGCGCATAGCGTGGCTCCGATTGGGTGCGGATGATGTCGGATGCGCGGGTCTGAGCGTCGGTTCCGAGGTGCAGTTTCGTGGTGAGGGTGAATGCCCTGCGGCCGTGGGTGATGATGGAAGCCGGGTCGTTGTCGTCCCGTGACTGGTTCCCGTTCTCGCCGTAGATCACCGTGACGTCGTTGAGGATCGTCTGCGACGTGTTGCGCCACGTCGGCGACCAGGCGACGTTGGCCTTGGGCAGGCCGACGGTGAGGGGTGCCGTGTCGACCCGGTCGTAGATGTCGGCCCAGATGTAGGGCAGGTCGGGCCACGTGTCCGTCGGGTCGATGTCGTCCCAGTGCGCCGGGTTGTAGCCGTAGCCTCGACGGGAGTACGACTCCCACAGCACCGCGCCGTCCGGGAGGTCGCACAGCGTGCCCCCGGTCTCGGTGCCGAGGGCCGTGAGCAGGTCGAGGGCCGAATATCCGCCGTCGAGCGCGTCGAGGGCCTCCTGAGTCATCAACGGGTCGGAGTTGTTGGCGTACGTGATGTTGGCGTCGGTGAGGATGTTCTCGACCCGGTCGTTCAGCAGTTCGCGCGAGTAGCCGGCCGCGCCGACAAACGAGAGCCCGAGCAGGCTGAGGTTCCCGATCATCGTGACGTCCAGGCGCGCCACGTACGACGTGACCGGCGCGCCGATCGTCGGGCCGTTCGGGTTGAACTCATGGGACAGGCTCGTATCGGTGACCCGGCCCGTGAACCGCGTGACGCCGTACGCCTCGACCTCGACGACGTCCGAGATCGCCACCGGTATCGACGTGAACCCATACAGCGTCATCGACGCGTCCGATGGGCTTGGTGCTGCCGTGATGTCGTTGCGGCCGTGGGACACGCTGACCCGGTACTCGACCCCGTCGAGGTCCAGTGCCGTGCCGTTCACGTAGATCGTCGGATTCATCCGAGGACCGGACTAGGTACTGGCACGCCCATTGAATAGCCAGCCCGTGCGTTGGAGTTCGTGATGATGCGCTGGACGGCTTGCGCTATCTGCTGCTCGGATACGACCACTTCACGCGCTGCCTGCTGCGCTGCGCGCTCGGCTGCTGCGGCAGTCTTGCTGGCCTCGGCAGCCGCGACCGCCTCGGCCACGGCTTGCAATATCTCCGCCTTGGCCTTGGCGCCGATCGTGTTGCCCATCAGCTTGCCTATTGCCTTGAGTTTTGCTTTTTCCATGTCGATTTGTGTGAGGGTGCCGTCAATGAACCCTGTTGCGGCATCGGTGCCAGCGGGCAGAAACTCGCCAGCCATCGCCGTAGCGGTCGTCGTGGCTAGCGCGGTTACTGACTCCAGTCGGCTGTTAAAAGCCTCTACTAGGCCCTTATCGAGCATTTCCTGCCCGAGCTTGCCGCCTGCCTCGGGACCGAGGGCCGCTATCTGGTCGACGAGCCGCTTGTCCGCACCGTTTGCCCTGATCGAGGTAAGGACGTTGCCGAACCATTCATGCTGTTCTATCTGGCGGTCGAAGGCGTCGAGCGATGAGATGCCCAGTTCTGCGCCGGTCTCCTGTGCAGCGCCTAGGTCGATGCCGCCGAGCAGCTGCGTCGCGAGCGTGCTGGCGTAGTCCTTGGCGGCTTGCGTATTGCGATCAAGGTCGGCCACCTGCGCGTCGAGCTTCACCTGCAGGTCGTCCAGGACTCCCTTCTGCAGGTCGAAAGCTGTCGTGAGAAGGTCAGTTTCCTTGGTTGCCGACCCGGTGGCGGAACTGGTGCTGTCGAGGGCCGAGAAATAGTCCTTGAGGTTGCCGCCGTTCGTCTTTACGACCGCGTCGTTAGCGGCTGCGATGGCATTCCACCTCGAGGTCGCTGCCGTGTTCTTGTCTATCTCTGGTGCGCCTTGACCGAGTGCCATCGCCGTCCGGCTCACGCCGCCGTACGCATCGTTGGCTGACCCTGCTAGCGCGTCATAGCCTCCGACGAGTCCATACAGCAGGTTGATGTATGGGCCGATGACGGGAATGCCCTGGATGAATGTGCCGATTAGGTAGGAGTTGGCGTCGGCTGTCTCCCTGAGAACGGTGCCGAGGTCGTCCCAGTTCGGGTCGTCGAGGAGACGCTTGCCGGCCTTGCTCGCCTTGTCGGCTGCGGTGACCATTCCAGCTAGCTCGATGGTGAGGTCACCTGCGGCGCCGCCGATGTCCTCGAGGGCGGGCTGCAGGTCCTCCATGGCCTGCATCAGTTCGTCTGTCTTGCCTGCCGTGTTGCCGAGTGCGTTGATGAACCCGGCGCCGAAACTCTCTTGGAGTTCGGAGAATCCCACGGAGAGGCGGTCGAGCTGGCCCTTGTACGTTTCGCTGGCTGTCTTGGCCTGTCCGCCGAACGTGCGCGCGAGGTCCTTGGTGATTGTGTCCATGTTGCCGGTTGCGAGCACCGACTTGTCGATCCCGGCTCCGAGCCGTGATAGTCCGGCCGTGTTGCCGTCGTATGCCTTCCCGAGTGCCTGCACGACGGAGTCGAGCGACTTACCAGTGCCAGCGGATACGTCCATGGCCAGTTTCAGCGCATCGGTCGCCCCTGCCGTGTCCCCGATCGAGCGCACAAGCCGGTCGAACGCGGGCCGCAGCGCTTCGTCGGCCACCCCGGTCTCCCGCTGGAGCGCGTCGATCATTCCCTCGACCTGCGTCGTGTCGTGCGCTAGTCCGAGGTTGTCGAGCGTGGTCGCCAGTTTCGCAGCGGCCGCCTCGTCGTCGACGAACGCCTTGACGCCGTCGATCCCGAATTGGACCGCGGCGTATCCGGCTGCGGCGCCCGCTCCGATAAGGGCCGGTCCGAGTGCCCTGGACAATGTCGTTTCGAGGCGCCTGGTCGCGTTCCCAAACCTGCCGAGGTCCTGCTCGGCGTCGCGGAGTCGTGGGCTGAACCGAGTGAGGTCTGCGAGCAGGTACATCGCAAGGGTGCGGCTCACAGGGTGCTCCTATCCCACTTCGTGATGATGAGGTCGACTGCTTGGAACCATTCCCTCGTCGCCTGATCCTTGTACGGCCTGCGGCGGTCCATCCAGTTGTTTCCGTCGCCGAACGGCGCCCACTTGAGGCCGGGCCACGGCTCCCTGACCTTCTCCTTGGTGCCCTTGTTGGCCGGGAACCGCACCATGTTGGTGGAGGCGCCGCCCTTGTACGCCTTCCGGTCCTTACCGATGAGAAGCGCCGGTAGCCGATCGGACCGCACGCGTATCGAGTCGGCCAACTTCGGGCCCCAGTCGCCTGCCGTCATCGCTGCCGCCTTCCATGAGGGCAGCATGTGGCGCGTAGCTATGTCGACCGATGCGCGGCGCAGCTCGACGGTCGCCTCCTTGGGCAGTTGCCGCAGGTCCTTGAGGAGGGCGTTGAGTCCCTCCACCCGGATATCGACCTGCTTAGCCACTCTGCAGCTCCTCCACAATCGTTGCCAGGATCCTCGGGTCGTATGCGATGACTTCGGCCACTGGCCTGCCGGTACGCAATGCGACTTGGACAATCAGACGGCGTGGGTCGCCGTCCGGGTAGGGCCCACGTGCTCGCGCCGCTCGATGATGACCTTGTGATCCCGTGCCCATTTCTTGATGACCTTGAGGTCAAGGGGCTCGGGGTCGACGATCGCGCAGAACGCGCTCAGCAGGTCGAGGCCCGCCGGGTATGCGGTGACCTTGGCCTTGTCGCACATGTCCCGGTAGTCGACGACGTAAACGGTGAGCACCGGTACCTCGACGGGGTCAGTGGCCCCGTCGAGGTACACGTCGAGCACGTCCCACATCAGGAGATGGCGAGCGTGCCGGTGAGCGATGCGGTCGCGGTTGCGACGCCGGTAGCGTCGTAGGCGACCTCGACAGACTCGACATACATGGCAGCACCGGCCCACGTGGTGTTGGTGCCGTCGTCGATGGTGACAGCCAGCGACGTGCCTGCGGTCGCGGCATTCTCCAGCGCGTTGTACATGCCGGAGTCGCCGTCGAACAGGAACGTGACGGCGAGCGCCGAGATGAGGTCCGTCTGGGTGAACGCGTTGCCGCCGCCGAGTGTGCGCGTGCGCGTGATGGTGCTCGTCTGGGTGATGGTGCCCGACGTGACCTGGGCACTGTATGCGACCGAGGCCACCTGCACGGTGAACTCGGAACCCGCAATGCTGACGACTGGCATTTCTACTCCTTCATAGAGGCTGTGAGGCGGATGTCTACGGTGATGACCGAGCCCTGCGCGCCGATGTCGACGAGTGTCGGGGGCCCGATGTCGGTTACGACGGCGTACTTCGGCAGTGCTCCGAGGATCGTGTCGATGGCGTCCTCGGCGTCGAGCTGCGCTGCGCTGTTCTTGCGCGGGTTGACGACGATAACGAGACGCCACTGTGTGCGGTAGGACAGCCGTCCGAGTCGCTCGGGTACGACCCACGGGCTGTCGGCCATGATGACGATGCTCGGCGGGATCGGCACGGGCGGGGTGCTTGTGTAGACCTTGTATCCGAGGCCGGTGACGGCTGCAGTGATGCCGAGGCGGGCCTCGGTGGTGAGCGCGGTCATCCGACCATGCTCTCGACTCGGATGTAAGGCGCGATGAGCGCGGCCCGGCTCTTGAGCAGGATCGAATTGAGCCGGTAGGGGCTGGCCTGCATGTCGAGGCCGACGGACTCCCCGCCGGCTGCGTAGCGTGCCTGGAATATGTCGATCCCGATGCCCAAGGTTGCTTCCTTGAGGGCTGCGGGCTCGGCCGTGAGCGCGGCCGCAGTGATGACGGAGGACACCACTGCGACCGCTGCCGCTGCTACCTGGTCGAACGGGTCCGCCGCATAGGTGAGGTCCAATGCGGTTGCCAGTTGCGTCCCGGTGAGCAGCGCCATGGCTTACGGCTCGACGATCCGGACGATGCCTGCGGGGAGGTAGGCAGCGGTGACGCCGTAGCCGTAGATCGCGATGTCACGACCGATCTGGCTGACGTTCTCTGCCTGGGCGAGACGGGGCCCGTCCTCGATCCAGCGTGCGGCCTCGCCGTTCGTGACGATCGCGTGCCGTGTCGCTGCGCCGTCGAGCCACTTGGCGCGGACGACCCGCAGGCCGGAGACGTTGACCTGCAGCGTGCTGGCGGTCGCGACACCGGACACGTTCTGGACTCCGTAGGGCGCCGGGTAGAACGACTCCCAGCCGCCGATCGCGGTCATGAGCGCGGTCGATGCGTAGACGATGGTCGCCGGGATGCCGGTCGCGTCCTCGCATTTCATCGAGGCTTCGAACACCGTCGCCCGGAACGTCGCGCCGGTCGTGTCGCCGCTCAGGTCGTAGGTCTCGGTGCCGGAGCCGAGGTTCCACAGGTCGTTGGTGAACTTCCTGTCGGTGACGGTCGAGTACGACGCCGCCATGATGCGGTTGTGCGCATCGAGGTAGGACGGCATCGACCGCTGCAGCAGCTGGTACGAGATGTCCGACCCGGCGGCGTAGGTGAGCAGCGACGCCGTGCCCTTCTCGATGTCGATGCGGACGCTGTTGACCTCGTCCTTCTCGTTTGCCTGAGCCTCGACGATGTCAGTGAGCGTCCCGTCCCAGTAAGGCCAGTTGATGTCGAGGCCGGTGGTGCCGGCCGACTGCGGGCCGCCGACGCCGGTGATGACGGGTCGACCGAGGTCGATGATGCCCCGCACCTGCATGAGCCACACGGGCGGGAGCACGCCGGGGTTGTTGTCCGTCACCTGGTCGACGAGTGCGCGCGAATCGAATCCCTCGAGGACGGCCTTGCTGTACTCGCCGAACGACCGGAACTGTGCGAGCGGGTGGACCGGCTCCGCGATGTTGACGACGGAATGCAGCTCGCGGCGCAGCTCGTCGATGGCCTCGCGTGCCTGGATGTCTGCGACGACCGCCGGGGCGGCGTCCTCGACGGTTTCGACTGACATGTGATCCTCTCTGATTGAACCGACGCCGGCCGTGGAATAGGCAGGCTGATGAGTGAGGCTGACCTCTGCGAGAGCAGCCTTGGTGTACACGATCGCGTTCTTTCCTTGGGTGCGCTTGGACTCGAGCGGGGCGAACCCGACGGAGAGGCCACGGCTGGATCCCGTCCGCATGAGGGTTGCCGCATCGCGCCCGAGGCTCGTGTTGACGACGTCGAAGTCGATGTAGAGGCCGTCGGGCTCGTTGCTGGCTGCCGTGATGACGCCGATGGGCTCGTTGTGCCGGTAGGCGAGAGGCTTACCGACGACGGCCGTCGTGTCGAACGCACCAGGGGCGAACGACTCGCGCATCCCGTCGTACTCGATCTCGACGCCGTACGGGACGGCCATGCCGTAGCCCGTGCCGATGATGTCGCCGCCGTCGTCCGCTCGAGTGTGGAGCAGCAGGGTGCCGTCCGTCGTGAGGTGTCTCATCTATCCGCCCATCTGTACGAGGCTCGTCGGGGTGAGTCCGAGGGTGTTGAGGTCCATAACGGTGCGGGCCTCGTCGGGGGTGAGGACGCCGAGCGGCACCAGCTGCGCCACGAGGTTGCCGAGGTCGGTCGCATTTCCGCGCAGGAAACCGGACGTGTCGAACCTGACCGAGTGCCCTCGAGGAGTGACGTCCGGCATCGACAGCCGGTGAGTGATCATGTCCATGACCGGGCGCAGGCTGATGTCAACCAACTGCCTATAAAGGTCGACCCGATTACTGTAGGTCAAGCTGCTTCCACTGACGCTCGCGCCGACCCACACGGGGTCGAGGTTCGCAATACGCGCAATGCCAATCGCGGACTCGTTGCGGGCCTCGACGAGTGCCAGGTCGCGGGCGGACCATCCCATGCCCTTGGCCTCGATCGCCGAGTTGAGGTAGGCCGTGGCCCTGTTGCTCCTGGCTTCTTCCCATGCGGTCAGGAGCGCGTCCACTGTTGCCGCTGGAAGGTCGGCTCCGGTGTTCTTCAGGACCACGGTCGGCATGGGGTACTCGCTGTAGTTCAGCGTGGCGGCCTCGAGGGCGGCGGCCGTGTTGATCGCTGCGGCACCGGTCGACAGCCATCCGCCTAGGCCGTCGCCGTAGAACTTGATGACGTCGCGGGCCGGGACAGGCGTGCCGATGTAGTAAAACGGATCGACGGGCGGGAACTGAGTGTTCTGGTTCGCGGTCGAGTGCGTCGTCAGGTCTGACACGTCGTCGACGTCCATGACCTGAATCTCGCGAGGGAACCCATCCCACGTCCGGTCGACCACGAGCCAATAGGCGCGATCGTGCAGCAGCAGGTTCTCGACGGTCCTCGCGATGACGGACGTGTATGGAAGATACGACGAGGGGCTGACAAGTACCTGGGCGGTCTCGATGGGCTCGCCGCCCCGGTATGTCCGCAAACTGAACGCGGAGATGGTGTGCGAGTAGGTCTTCATCGCGTCGACGAATGCCGGGACCTGCAGCGCGGCCGCCCTCGATGTACGGAACGACGACCCGGCGCCCTGGATCATCTGCAGCAGCGATGTCCCGGCGCCTTCCCTCAGAGCGACAGACGGCCCGCCCTCCGTCGACCTTCTGGGTGACGGAGGGGCGGACCATCTCGGACGGGGAAACGCCACGCCGCCATATTACAGGTTTATAACGATTGTCAAGCACGTCGGCGAGAGTGAATGATCGCGGTCGGCCGCTGCCGCTTGGTCGCCTGGGCAGCAGCGAACATCACTGCACGGGCCGCATACGAGGGGCCCTCCCCCATTGCTGACGACAGCACCCATCCGGCGTCACGCTTGGAGATGCGCGATGACGCGAAGTGCTCGCGCAGGACGAGGCCGCCGTCGTGGAGGATCGAGCGCCGGTCGAACAGGTCGAGCAGTGCCTGAGTGCCGGCCACCGCCTCCCGTTGGCCCACGAGTTCGTCGAAGTGCTCGTGCAGCCGGTCGACGTATCCGGGGGTGACGAGGACGAACAACTGAGGATGCTCGGCGCGCAGCTGCGCGAGCCGCTCGTCGACCTGCTTGATGGTCCGCATCGTCGACACGCGTACGACCACGCGCTCGTCATCGAGGACACCGGCGACCGCGACGGCATGGCCCTGCCCGTCGAACGAGGACTCGACCGCAACTGTCCAGGTACTCGACTCGGGCAGCTCGACGTCGGACGTGGTGTCGGCCCACTGCGAGTCTTTGAGCCAGCCGCCAGACTTGGTCACCCACTGGTTGAGCCACTCCCGCCGGAACGAGGACTCCTCGATGTTCGAGTGCTGCCGCTCGACAAACGCCTGCCGTTTCTCCGTCCACTCCGGCGAGGCCCAGACCCACGTCTCCGGGTCGTCCGGGTCGGCATCGGCAGGCGCCGACCACTCGAGCAGCAGCGTCCCGGCCGGTGCGTCGAGCTGCTCGATCGCCGCCGACCGATACTGGATCATCAGGTCGGACGATGAGTCGCCAGCCGTCGACACGAGCCACAGCTGCGGCTGCTCACGCTCGGACATCGTCGGCATGACGGCATCGTCGATCACGTTCCGCTGAATCTTCCAGGCCTCGTCGGCGAACACCATCGAGCACGAGTAGCCGACGCCGGCCGAGTCGTTCGCAGCATGAATCAACCAACGATCGCCACTGGGCAGGCTGATGCCAGCCGCCGTGTTTCCCCACCGCACCGTCCCCTTGCCGTACTTCTCCAGCGCCCACAGGCCAGCAGGCCTCAGGACCTCCATGGCGGTGTCCCGCTTGTTCGCCATGTGCAGGATCGTCTGCGGCTCGCCGAACAGGTGGGCGTGATGCAGCCGCCACATGCAGATGCCACGGGATAGCCAGGACTTGCCGGACTGCCTCCCCACCGTCAGAACCACGACCGCCCACACCAGGCGCCCGTCCTCGTCGTGCTCGAGCGCCCGGTCGAGCGCGTGCCGCTGCCAGCCCCGCAGTTTCATCCCGTACACGGTCTCAAGCCATTCCGCAGCCTTCTCCCCGTGAGTCCCCCGCACGGTCGCTGGAGGCCTAGTTTCTAGTCGGGGGTAAACCCACCCATGCGAGTGCATCTCGGGCCTCACAGGTGCGCTCTTGCCCTTCCCTGACCCCTTGGGGGAATATGAGGC
>JAUKPQ010008190.1:0-14815 GCA_032273045.1 Chloridella minuta
TTTACTCCCCGTCCCCCCGGCTTATAGAGGTTATTACTCCCTCGTCCGACCAGCCAAACCGAACTTTGCTGGCACTCTCATCAATCTCCATGCGTGTAGGTAGTTGGCAGTCGGGGCGCTCATCTCCCGAATCTCTTGGTGGGTACTGCCCACCCTCATTCTGTGCCGAACACAGAACCATTTATTCCACCAACACGAATGGAGACTGCACTTAAAGTCGGAACTCGTCCCACGGCTATGCATCGCCTCAATCTCCATACGTCTTGGAAAAAGGTGGGGATCCGTAGACCCCCACAATCCCAGAAAGGAATCATCATCAAAAAGCGGCAACTGACAACCGCCAGTTAATCATACACATTTTTTTAAAATATCAAGAGCTTCATCCACAGAGTTAACCACAGCAATCAATCCGCCCGTCCATTCTCTAAAGAACTTCTCCTCTGCTGGCGTAAGCGTTCTAGCAGACGGCGACTTCTTGCCATCCTTAACCTCTAGCAATAAGGTAAACCCCCTATAGCCAACCAGTAGATCAGGGATGCCCTCACCCTGACTGACTACCCTGACATATGCGCCACACGCCCTCAAAGCATGGACGATATCCTCTTGGTTCGCATCTATTCTGTTCGCTCTACGCATGGTAACGTTTCCATTGCAAAAATATTTGTATCAGTTATAACATACTTGTTGACATCAGGCAATTAACCAGTTACAATACACACACAAATAACAGACAGGAGTTATGTGATGGATGCAAGGAAAGCTTTTGAAATAACTGAAAGGGCGCACGACTTAGCCAAGGAGTTGATGCACGAAATGATTCTTGATGGCAACAGCACACCCGTTGTGTTTGCAACGTTTTTAACTGGTTCTGCCATGTGTGCGGTCATAGAGGAAATGTCAAAGGAAACATTTTTAGAGGGTTGCGAGGCGGTATATGACGATTACAAAAGCAACATTGGGAGAATTTAATGAAGTTGACGAATAAATTTAATCTACCCCAGACGTTTGTTAATGTAATCAATCGTCCAACTTACTCTAAGGGCAAGTCAAACATCTCTGCTACCGAGCTACTCAATAGTCCTCGGATTGTTCAGTTAAAGAGAAAGCATTGGGACAACATAGAACAGGATGCTTCTGAGATGGTGTGGTCACTGTTTGGCTCTGCCGTTCATAATATCTTGGAGCATGGCAAGGGTGACAACCATATCGTTGAGGAAAGACTCTTCACCTCGGTGGATGGATGGACTCTATCAGGTGCTATTGATCTTCAAGAAGTTGAAGAAGACGGCATAGTTATCAAAGACTACAAGGTAACAAGTGCTTGGGCTGTATCTAATGAGAAACAAGACTGGCACGATCAGCTAAACATCTACGCTTGGCTAGTCCAAACAGTCAAGAAGAAACCAGTTAAGGCCGTTCAGATTGTGGCCATAGTAAGAGACTGGTCTGCGCGTGAGGCACAGAACAAAGAATCTTATCCACAGTCTCCCGTAGTGGTGATAGATATTCCGCTATGGGACTACGAGAAACAGGATGAGTTTATTAAGAAGAGAGTAGGACTCCACTCCGAGGCTTACTTTGAGATGGATACAGATGGAAACCTACCAGACTGTACGCCAGAGGAAATGTGGGAGAAGACCACAACCTACGCCGTTAAGAAAGATGGCGGGGTAAGAGCAAAGTCTGTTCATGCCACATTCCAAGAGGCGACTATGGCTTTGCCACCTAGCGGCTACAAGATAGAAGTTCGTGAAGGCGAGAGAACTCGCTGTGCTAACTACTGTCAAGTCAGCCAATTCTGCAACCAGTATCAAACATACCTAAAGGAAAAACATGGAACGAATAGTGATTGATATATCGAAGGGAGAGCTGGACTTCATGCGTGAGGCTCTGCAAACCAAGCACATTAACTTAATGAGCTACCTCGATACCTGCGAAGAAAATGCAAGACCAAAGCCAACTTGGAATGAAGTGGCCAAGATAGCAGAGGATGAGTTTGAGAAAGAACTACAAGAGATCATGCACGACAAGGCGGTAGCCAAGAACAAGAAACCATTCGTATACCGCCCCAAGAAAGCGCCATTTGGTTTAAAGAAAGACGGCACACCCAAAGCTAAACCCGGAAGGAAAGTATGACAGTATTTAAGAAGTTACAGACAGCGAGATACGAACTATCTCAAGCCAATGTAAAGAAGACAGGCCACAATTCATTTGGTGGTTGGAAGTATTACGAACTAGGGGATTTCATCCCTACCATTCATAAGATCTTCAACAGCGTAGGACTGTGCGGTGTATTCACATTTGGCGAGACAGCCACGCTCACGATCTACGACACAGAGGACTCAACCTCTATACAGTTCTCTACCCCTATCGTTTACGCTGAATCTAACAAGGGTCAGCCTATCCAGCTCCTTGGTAGCACACATTCTTATCTTCGCAGATACCTATGGTTGATGGCGATGGAGATTGTGGAGACTGATCAGGTGGACTCAGAGCAACAGGAAGTCAAACCAGAGCCAATCAAGATCGCACCAAAGGCAAAACCTCCAGCAAGGATTGAAGGCAAAGAGGGGCCTTGGTATGTAAAGGTAGAGGCAGATCCTAATGTAGACATGAACACTTGGTTAGACCTAGTGACTGAGGCATTCCGCCTAGCGTTATCTCAGGCGCAGACAGAACGGGATGTGTTGGATATCTTTAAGTTCAACAAGAACATTTTCGACAAGTTAGAGAAAGAAGCGCCAGATGACTTTGCCGCTTTGATGGCTAACTTTAAATCCGCAAGAGAGGCTTTTAAGAAAGGTACAACATGAGCCAATATCCAAACAGTGGAAAACTTTCCAAGAACGGGTACAAACAAAACCCAAAGCAACCTGACATGACAGGCCAACTAATGATGGATAGATCCACATTGAAAGCCCTCATGGAAGAACAAGACGGGGACGAGATCCTGATCAAGCTGAGTGCTTGGAACATGACGGGTCAATACGGAGAGTGGCTACGCCTTAGTTGGAATAACTACAAGTCTGACTTTAAGCCTCAGACCCAGTACGCACCGCCAGCTAAACCTGCGGCCAATGAAACGATAGACGATAAAGACATACCCTTCTGACATGAAAACATCACAGTTTGAGGGAGTTAAGGTAGCCATCAAGCAGGACAAGACGGGGTATGTACTTACCTTGTCTATCCATCCAGATGAGATTCCTGACGAGATCCTGCGGGACTTCGTTGGTTCTCGCTATCAGGTTGTGATGGTTCGACTAAACGGCGATGAACGGCCAATGAATCGTGAACAAGAACACACACGGGACATTACCAAATTAGCCGTACTACTTTGTAAGAACCCAGATTTCCAAGAGTTCTTGGCATCTCATGGATCTATCGAACACAAGACAGACGCAGAGGCTGGTATGTGGATGAAGGAAACGCTAGGGATTGAATCCCGTGCAGAACTTAAAACAAACCCACACGCCGCACAACATTTATTAAACATCAACGAGGAATTTAAAGCATGGAAACTACAAAGAGGTTAATCCCCTACTCTGTTCACTTACGAGAAGATATCTACAACAAACTTAAAGCGGCGGCTGGAGAGCGCAAAGCTTCTGGCATTGTGCGAGATGCCATTACCATGATCATTGAGGGTGACGATGCCTTTAACGCAGGGTATAACAAGGCTATCCGCGATGCGATCAACGTCATTAGAGATGACAGCAAAGCCACTAGCGTTGCTATTGGCGGTGAATCTATTGCCGAATCATTAACTGGACTCCTGCGAGAGATGATTGTTGTCCAATCAATCAAAGGAAAATCAAATGGTACGCAAAAAGCTTGAGGGCATTGAAGCCCTAGTAGAAACAGAACCCGTATCCATTCAAGAGATAACCATGCTTGACTGGTATGCGGCGTTTGCTCTTATGGCAATTCAGCAAACTAACCATGAAACCGCTAGTAAGTTTGCATTTGACAGGGCAGAGGCGATGATGGCAGAGAGATCTAAACGATAAAGGAAAAACATGGAACACAGTAAAGAATATATGAAGAACCTACGGGAATTGTGGGCAGATGAAAGCCCCTGCGAGGATGATTCCCCTCCATGCAGTGCGTTGGAGTTTGATGTATTACCCCCACCCGTTTCGGCAACTATTGAAAAACTCAGAATTGAATGGGATGCCGTTTGGATTTTCATGGAGTCTGGTGGCGAGTTATACGAGAGGCACTACCCAAAGTTAGGCCGTTCATTCTTTGTTGCTATTCGCAAAGAAAAAGAAATTAAAGGCTACGGCGAAACACCCTATGAGGCCGTTCTCATGTGGGCGCATGAAAGCAGACATTAATGATAGTCAACATGACCCCATCCGAGTCTGCAATAGCGCATATGTTGGCAGTCATGCGCAACACGACCGCCAGACAGAACGGAGTTGCCGATAAACAAATGGGCAAGCAAGACCCTATTGAGATAGACAGGGATGGGATCATTGCTGAGATGGCCTTTGGCAAAGCCTTCAATCTCTACCCCGATCTATCAATCTACCCCCGTAAGGGTGGGGCAGACCTGATAGGTAGGAACAAGAAGAAGATTGACGTTAAGGCTACCCGCTATAAGACTGGCAAGTTGGTTATCCATATTGACAAACCAGTTGACGAGGTGGATGTTTATGCTCTTGCGATTGTTGATGGTGATGATGTGGATCTGATTGGATACATTGAATCAGACAAGGCAATCAAGCAAGAGAACATAAAAGACCTTGGCCACGGCAACGGCTATGTCATTGATCAAGAAGAACTGACTAAATTTAGAACAAAGGAAACAACATGAACGATATAGATAACAAAATAATAACGTACCTAGAACAGTTTATGACCCAAGACAAGGCCGCCAAAGCCATGCTTGAGTTTGCCGCCAAGGAGATTAGACGCTTGGATAAAGACAAAGACTTTTGGTACAAGGCGGGATACGAGGCGGGGGTTGAGGATCAGAAGGTTGTCTCTTGAACAACAACCTAACGGCCAAGCAGAGAGAACATATAGGCAAAGTTAAGGAGCTACCTTGCTCGGTCTGTGATGCGCCAGCTCCATCGGATGCACACCACATAGAGCAAGCACTACAGTATTGCGTAGTGGCTTTGTGCAAGGACTGCCATCAGGGATCAACAATGGGATGGCACGGCCAAAGACGGATGTGGAAGATTAAGAAGATGAACGAGCTAGACGCTTTGAACGTAACCATAGAGAGGCTAGTCAATGAACGTAATCAGTAGTTCCGCAGGGAACGACAGCTTGGCCATGATCCAGCTGTCCATAGAGAATGAAATACCAGATCTCCATGTAGTGTTCTGCGACACGGGATGGTCTGCTCCGGGCTGGATGCAACGGGTGGAAAAGATACACAGCTATGCCGAGAAACATGGGATCAAGACCCACATTGTTAAGAGCATAGGCATGGAAGATCTAGTCAGGATGAAGAAGGGCTTTCCCGGAAACGCCCAACAGTTCTGCACCGCCCATCTAAAGGGTGTTCCATTCCTCCAGTGGATAGACGAAGAAGACAAAGACTACAAAGCCATTGTCATGGTGGGCAAGCGCAGGGCGGAGAGTGAGGCTAGAAAGGATACGCCTGAGTTCATATACGACTCCGAGTATCACGGCGGAAGAACTCTCTGGCATCCGCTTTACCTACACACAGATGAGCAGAGGAATGAGCTGATCAAGCGGGCTGGGTTTGAGCCACTACCCCATAGATCCCTAGAGTGCAACCCTTGCGTAAACGCTAATCGTCAGGACTTCCTACGCCTTACAGCTGGGGAGATAGAGAGGGTTAACGACCTAGAGGTGGAGATAGGTAAACCCATGTTCCGCCCCAAGCGCTTTAGCGCATTAGGTATCCACGGAGTTATCCAGTGGGCAAAGAACGGCAGGGATAGAGGAGACTTCTCAGAGGAAGACGCGCAGTGCGCCTCCCTCTTTGGCTGTGGCCTGTAGTGGTAACGTTACCATTACTGCTTCATTGACTTACGGGTTTCCTCTGCCTGTTCAGCCAACATAGAGATCAACTCCTTGAGCCTGTCAATCTCTTCTCGTTTAGTCGCACCATCCATGTTTGGATCATTAGTAACCACAGAAATATGTTGACGGATCTTAGCCATATTCTTAGCGGTCTTGTCGTAGAACTTGGCCAAAGCAATCTTGTCACCCTTCTCCTCCAAGATCTTCATGGCCTTCTCAGCCTCCCCGATCTCAGCGTAGTGGCGCATATCTGCGAGCGCTTGGCTGATCTGCTTATTGCTCTCATAGAACGCTGTAGGGTATTTAGATTGATTGGATGGTAGTGACTTCACCAGACCCACACTAAGCTTGTCTATGATCTTTGTGTCGGGGTAAGCGCCATCCTTAAATGGCATGACGGCATAGTGAGAGCTTTCTGCAATGGCACTACCCAGCCATCCAAAGTAAGCCTTGATAGCGTAGTCCATCTGCACGGGGGATAGACCCTCGCCCGCAATGGTAGAAATTCCACCAAGCAATTTGGCTAATGGGCTAGTTGTATCTGTTGCCCGCTCTTGCTTAGAGAGTTTTTCCATGCCAGCAGATTCAATCGGCGCACCAGTAAACGAATCCTTGTTGGCATACAGATCCACCAAAGGCTTAACAAACTGAGGTAGGTTGACCGCAAAGGTGTCAGTGACCATACGACCCATAGACTGTTGGAACTGCTTACCTTCTGCGCCTTCGTCAAAGATCTGTTCGGCCACACGCTCTGCAATAGTTCCAAACGCACCAATCTCAAACGGTTTAGGCACACGCAAGGCATAGTCCATGCCGGGCAACTTGAACCACCAGAAGTTATCACGATCCCATTCGTCACGCTTCTTAAACTCATCATCATCTTTGAACGCAAAGTACAAGGCCAGAGATGCAAGACACACCGAGGCGGTAACGATGCTAAAAGAAGCGGCTTTCTGCTGATCTGTCAGCCTCTGTCTTTCGCCCTTTTCAGTCAACTTTCCTTGCTCGTCTACATCCCAAAGTGATTTGCCGGTTATGGTGTTGTAAACAACCCTAGTAGTTGGGGTAATACCATCCCTGCCAAGCTTATACAAACCTTGGACACGGGCATTCAAGAACGGCACAACCTGACAGATCTGACGGAACGCCGGCCATGATCCTGACATAGAGAAGTCAAGCAGATCGCGCGCATAGAAAGATGCCTCAAGATGAGACATTCCTTTGTCCTTCATCTGGTTGTATAGCGCCATGCGGTTAGCGGCCTCAGACTTGTTGCCCCAGTCTTGGTATTTATCCCAAGCAATCTGCAAACCTTTTTTAATCTTGTCTGGTGTATCAAGGATGTGTTCTGGTTTAACTCCCATCTCAACTAGACGCTTAACCAACTTGGCTTGATCACCCTCAACGTGAGTGCCAAATGTAAACACGCCACCGCCAGCTAGTGCGGAGATATGTGCAGGATTGTTCTTGTCGCTAGATGCCCAGCCGTCAGCAATGTTGGCAAACGGATTCTTCTTCAGATCACTAACAGCCATAGCCTGTATAGAGTCACGGATCAAGTTCCTAACCTTAAAGGCAGGAGATATCGTGACACCAAACTGGAGCATATTCTTGAAGTCTCTGGCAACGTCCAAGAACTTAGACTTCGGCCCCAGATATCCAATAGAGGAAATGGAATCTAGAAGCATAGGGTCTGAGATGTTGTAGTAGGCAGGGCTACCATCCACCATGATCTTGACAGTATCTTTCCCAGACTTACCAGAAGATGCCGTAGTCATCCAAGGTTCTATCTTGCCGTCCTTGTAAACCTCGGCGGATTCATAAGTGTTGCCATCTTCATCTTTCTTGCGGGTGATCACATTGACCAGACCATCAATCATCACAAACTGCTGTTTAAGGTTTGGCTGTGCGCCGCCCAAATTAACAGCCGCATCTATCGTAGCCTTTGCCGCTTGTGCCTTCATAGAAGAAGACAGGATATGACTCCAGTTACGCAGAGTGTTTTCCATCAAGTCAGCAAACGGACTCTCTCCACCCTTCAAGGCTTTAGAGAAGTGCTGGTTTGTCAGGCTAGATGCCGTCATCACCGCATCAATATCCCCATCCTCCATCTCACGATAGAAAGGAATGTAATTAATGTCGTTGACAAAACGCTCGTAACCTATTGGGTTTTTCTTTAGATCGGCTATCTTGTCTTCTAGTTCCTCGATCTGCTTATCTTTTGCATTCTGTGATAAGCCTTGTTTGTCTTGTATGTAATCAATCTGCTCTTGTATTCGAGAGATCATATTGGCCGTTGAATCTATTAGACCCATTTCAAGCGCAACTTTAAGCACAGACTCATTTAGTTTCTGCATATCCTTACGGACTTGATCATAAAGTTGTTTGCGAGGTTTGCCGTTTAAATCACCCTCAATAAGCTTGTCACGCTCGGCAACCAGCTTTGGCATTACATCTTTGCCGTCCTTATTGATAAACCTAGAGCGCTTGTCAACAGGAAGTTGTGATTCTCTGGTCAAAGCTTTCCACATATTAAAGCGGTCTACTTCGTTACCTAGAGGTTTAAGAACTTCAATCAAACCTTTGGTGTTGGGTTTAATGTTTAATGCGCCTCCGTCATTAAAGACTTCGCCGTACATCATTATTCCCTCTAGCGCACCATCCACAGACTTAGATAGCCGAGCCAACATATATGCCCGTTCACCCTCTGGGCCATATTCTTTGATTGTTCTAAACTGATCAGCTATACCTTGAGCCAGTCTTCTCCAGAAGTTATCACGCATACCATTGATGCGGTCAATGATGGTCTTCTTCTGTGGAGCATACACAGGGTTTGCATCATCCATAAAGTCTTGAGGAACACCCTCAAAAGACTCAGGCTTTAAAGGAGGACGTTTTTGTAGAAAATCTTGTGTGCCTTTTACTATCTCTGCTTTGGTGGGAATCTTTATTCCCTCAGAAATTTCTTTTGTTTCCGGCTTTTCTTTAGAGTAAAGGAACTCTTCACGCTTGGCATACTTAACATTCTTAGCCAAGACAAAACGGCCAACTTGCAATACCTCATCCGCAGAGACAACAGGTTGCTTGGTCTTTCTGTCATAGAAATATGAATGGCGCAAAGGATCTAGGCTGACTTGTGACCATGCAGGATCATTAAGTTTATCTTTAATAGATTTAAAGATTTCCTCTGGAGTCATATTGACCCAAGAACCTTCCATAGTCTGTTGTGGTTTCTTAGATGCAACATCTCTTAGCTTCTCTTCACCAGACTTAGATTTATATTTTTCTGGTTCTGCTTGTTGTGCAATCTTAAAAGCATCCCCTTCTTTGCGTATGGCAAAGACAACATTCTTTAAAGCGCCAGCAGATTTGTAACTTAGGTTGGTTCCTGCGCTTGCCTTGGATGGATTAGATCCTTCATGGATAGATACAACGCTACCATTAAGACCTAGCTTACGGGCTTCTCTAAGCGCAGGAATATCCATGCGCAAACCAACTTGTGTGCCATCTGCAATAGGAGCATTAATCTTTGCCGCGTCCTTACTAACCTTTGGCAAAGTCAATACATTTTTTAGTTCCGCAGGGTTTAAAGGAGCTTCAAGCTTGTCACCAATAACCTCTTGTATGGGCATATAGTAATCTACATACTCATCAAACTGTTCTTTGGTAATTCTTCCAGCCGCCAATTCTCTTGCCGCCAACACAACTTGTTCATTGCGACCTTCTTTTGGTTTAAAACCAGTAGGCGCTTTTAACTCAGGCGGCTTGTTTGCTTTCTGTGGGACGGCAGGAGTAGAGGGTGGCGTTGTCTTAGTAGTTGGCGCTTTTGTTCCAAATTCAAACCCAGCGCTCTTAATCTTTTGTTGCAACTCACCTATTGGGGTGTTGAGTTCTGTGTCCGTAACGCGGGCAAGCTCTTCTAGAGCAGACTTGTACTTAGGTTCAATGTTCAATAGCTTGCGGAAGAACTCCACTAGCTTTGTCATGGCTGTCTCGCCCTTACCAACATTGACTGTTGATAACCAATCTTGGAAATCATTTTCTGTTAAGCCATAAGAAATTAGCTCAGAGATGTTTTGCAGATGAACCTGATCAGACGCTTTTGTGGCAAGTAGCGATGCCTTGTATTTCACCAAGAAAGGATGAGGATTTGGAGAGGACAACTCCATCCTTGCCGCTCTTCTAATCTTGTTTAGTAGGGGTGTAAGCTCTTGGAAAATAAGAGAAAGATCCTGCTTATCCATGTATTTGGATGCATATTTCCCTAGCGTATAAGTTTGTGGTTGGGTTGCGGCGTGTAGCAATTCATGCAACAAAATGGAATAGGTTGTTCCAACAAGTGACCTACCACTTCTTTTGCTAACAACATCATTGCCATTGATTTTTACATCAGTGCTTAGATTCTTGCCGGTCATCTTGAATATGGAAACGCCATAAGCGCCCTGCATACCCTTTTTGCCTTTTACAACTTCAAAGGTAATGGGATAGCCAACGCTAACCATATCTTTAATGCGATCACCAATCTTCTGAGCAATGTATTTGGCTACAGAGTTAGGCGCGTTATCCACCAACCAGTCACAGACTTGGCCGATATCCATCCCGTCAACTTCTTTTTCAATCTGTTGGCTAGACTTCTTGCTCTCAAAGATCTTTGATTCTTCTCTAGGCTCTTCCTTTGGTGGCTCCTGAGTAAACAGATCGGGGCCACCCTCTTCGCCTTGAAGAGTTTTAAAGATTTCTTCCACTGGCAGTTTGGGTTTCTGTCCAAACATATCTTCACCAGCCTGAGACTGCTCATAGGCGGCATCAGCCAAGTTGCCAATCAACTCACCCATGCGTTTACCAGAGCGGGCGTTGTCGGCAAACATACTAAGCACGGCCATTGTGTTGGGATCCATCCCAAGGTTGCCTTGCTTAACAATGTCTTGTAACTTCAGACCGCTACGCTTTGCGTTAACCGCTAACTCAGCCGCCTCAATAATGTTTTTACGAATGTCGTATTCACCAGCACCCTCTAGCTTAGCGACACGGGATGCCGCCCTAGCCATGCCTTGGAGAATTAACTTAGCCTCTGGATCTGCCGCCTGTGCATACAGATCAATCAGTGACTCACTGCCATAAGCCTTATAGAAGATGGCATTGTTCAGTCTATCTATTGCCGTAGTGTTGGGCATTCCATTCTTGTCCATCAACTCGCCCTGCTCCTCTTTGGGCATACCACGGACAAACTGGATCAAAGACTGGGTGTTAATGCTTCCATCTTCATTGAAAGAAAGGCCACCTAAATCAAAGCGGTTTAAATCATTCTTTGCCGCCTCAACTGGGTTAAGTCTTAACTGACCCGCTACGTTAGACACATCCCCAATATCGGGCGTGATAAACGACTTAGGCATGATCCTGACCAAAACAGGCTTACCCATATCTAATATGGCACCTTGGTCAATACCATGCTGATTGTCATAAGACAAAGCAGTTCTGTAGTCACCCGCCGTATCAAGACCATATGCCGCTTGCAATCCTGCAATACGTCCATTACCAGCTACCGCACGGATGCCAGAAGTGGAAACGTTTCCATAGTCTTCGTTAGTTCTGCCGTCAGCAGTGTGTGATGTAAGAAGATCGTCAGCATCAATGACAGCATACTGAACAGGAATCTTGCGTCCGTCAGATCCAGTAACAATATCTACCCTGCCCATTTGATTGGCGGGGATATCAATATCACTAATAACCACGGGCGCACCAGAACCTAGATCGGCAGAGGTTTTGAGCCTGTCGTAATCAGGGTTAGAAGAAATGTTTTGCATCTGCTGAATAGATGCGGGGGTAGCACGATCACGGTTTTGCAGACGCTGGAACACATCACCCGCAGTATCGGGTAAACCCTGAGTGTAGTTTTGCAAGGCATCTAAGTCTTCTTGTGTAAGAGTAACCTTTGCCGTAGGTGCTTGAGGCGGTCTTACTGGTGGATTAATGTCAGGAACTTTGTCAACAGGCGGCTTGTTCTCTGGTAACTTTTGGTCAATGCTTGATGGCTTTTGAGCCAAGCCTGAGACTCCGCCCATGCCAACACCACCAATAGCCGCCATACCAGCCGCTTGGCCCAAACCTTCGGTAAGACTTTGTTCTGGGTTGACCTCACGCATAGCAAGGTTCTGACTAAACTTGCCGCCAGTTTCTTCGGCAACTTCACTGGCAGACTCGCCCAATGCGCCCCTGACACCACCAACAACACGCCCATATTTTCCGGGTACACCAGACAATGTTTCTTCAAGCGTCTTTGCGCCGGGCAATCTCTGGGCTAACAAAGAAATAATTGCACCAGATGCGCCTGCGGCACGGGCTAAATTCAGCGCTTTCTGTGCGGCTTCTGCCTCTGGTACGCCCCTATCTATCATTTCTTTATAGGTGTTTTCGTAAGCTCCCGCACCAATGTCGGCACCTTGTTGAACAGCACCAGTACCAACGGCGGCTTTTGTGCCTGCCGCACCAGCTTTTGCGGCAACAGCTTTCTTGGCGGCTATCTCTGCGGCTTCTTTGGCCATGCCACTAGAGACTAGAGTAGCGGCTTCTTTTGCGCTAAGACCTGCGGCAGTCAATGCGGCAGTACCACCACCAGAAATCAAAGCGGGGATAAGCTGTGGAACTTGTTCCAACAAGAAACTAGCAAGCAGTGTTGGACTCTTAACTGTCTCAGAAAAAGCAGTGCCAAAGGCTGACAGTTGACCAGTCTTCTCTGCTTCTTGTATTTTTCTTGCCCTCTCTGCCTCCATAGCCTTGAGAGGGGCTGACTTCATCTCTTCGCCATATTTTTGAATGTCTTCACCCAGACCTAAAGCGCCAGTCTTGCTAAAGTTACCAGTAGCCAAACCATAGAGTTGGCCGGGCAATTGAACTAAAGATCCAATACCAGAAACTAAACTAGCAGGAACGTCAGTAGCCGCCTCGCCCCATGTGCGTTCACGCTTGGGTTGGGCTACGGGTTCTTCTTGTTTCTTTTGTACTGGTTGGCCAAGACCAAACTTTTGACGGATAGCTGAACGGGTAGCGTCATTAGCCTGTGCATAGTTTGGGTCTTGCCCCGCATACTTATCAAAGATCGCCCGCTTAGTGGCTTCGTTGGCTTGTGTGTAATTAGGGTCTACAAGTATTTCTTGAAGAGATGGCATTGTTTATCTCAAAAGAGGATTGCTTGTGTCTACTGTACCAGCAGGTCTTGTAGTTGAGGTTCTTCCAGAGGTTGACATTTCTCTTTGAATTAATTGACGGCGGGCATCTATAGGATCAAAAGGAAGACCAGCTTCTTTTGCTTTCTTCTTCTGCTCACTCATGTAAGACATTCCCTCTGGAGTTTCCAAGAACTTGGCTATGTTATCCGTAGCCTGATCTAAAGTCATCTCGCCCTTAAATCCAGAACCAATGCTCTTAACACGCTCATATGCTTCAGTCCATGATAGACCATTCTTAACATATTCTGCAATAGCTTGGCTATCAATAGTTGGGCTAGGAGTTGTATGTAACCGCTCACGCAATGAACGATCCAATTCATGGATCTTCATTTGAGTTGCGTTGTTCATACTGGCAATCTTCTCTTGTGACTTGCGGTTAGTCTCCGCAATTTCCTGCTGAGTTCTATTGGCCATATCTTGCGTAGTAAGTTGAGTACCCGCTTGAGTTTGTGTGCCAAACAGACTAGCACCAGTAGTGGAGGCTCTATCTCTAGCCTTACTAAGCTCAGTGCCGATACCAGCAGAACGACCAAGACCTTCAGTCCTACGGGCGGCTTCAATCTCTGCAAGTAGCTTGTTCTCTTTCTCTAACTGGGCTAAATCAGCAGTTCTTTCTGCACTCTTTTGACCCAGATAAGCGGGGCCAGCACCGCCCAAGCTACCTTGGCGTATACCACCAAGAACAGCCATCAAGCCCTCAATACCTCTATTGGCCGTGGCTTCCTTGTACATCTCGCGCTGTCTGTTAATACCTTCTTCAGCCCGATCTCCATACTTACCAGTCACACCCATAGCTTCGTTTCTTGCCTTCTCTGCGGCAATCAAATCTTCTTGGGTAGGAACTTCAAGACCTTTTTTGGCGGCCTGTAAGAATGATGGATCGGTTAAGCCGGGGATACGGTTGGCTTCTGCGGGCAAAGCAGACGTAATTCCACCTTGATTTGGCTTGCTTTGCTGACCTTTAGCGGCCTCCAAAATTTCAGCCATAACTCTGCGTTTTCTTTCTTCTGGTGTTTCCTCTGCGGCAGGAACATCACTTCTTTCTGTACCAGCAAAAGCAATAATTCCACCGCTTCCGTATTGAAAGAAATCAGAACCAATAGGTAACTGCGCCATACCACCATCAGCAAAGCCTTCTTGCTCTTGCTGTGCGGGTTGTGGAACTCCAGCAGGAACCGGCATGGGTTGTGACTTAGCCTGTTGCATCATCTGCTGTTGCGCCTGTTGCTGTTGCTGGGCTTGAAGAGCCATCAGTCCAGCCTTCTGCTCAATCTGATCTTTAACAGATGGCTGTGGGCCTTGCGCCGATTGTTGCTGTATAGCCGCCCGCTCATGCATCTTGTTTTGACGCTCAATCTCCCCAAGGGCAATATAAGGGGGGATCTCTGGGTTAGCACCATTAGCGTACTGCTTCAGCAGATCTAATGGGTAACCCTTAATGTCGTTAGCAATCTGTACGATATTCATGTTTTACCCCGTTATGCTGTCTTGGTCTGACCCAAATTAGCCAATGATTGATATAGCCCCATCAAGCCTTGCACCTGACCAGCAAGCTGGCTGAGTTGCGTCTGGTTGGTTGT
>JAUKPQ010008301.1:0-14814 GCA_032273045.1 Chloridella minuta
AAGCTTTTAATTCGTTAGGCGGGTCCACGGTCGGTATACCTCCCACATCGGTAATTAATGAGAATGGTGCTGCCACATTTAGTTCTCTTACAGTATCCGGTTTTACAGCATTAGGCCCAGTAGGCAATGTATTCATTAATGGTTGTGAGAACGGTTATTTCCTACAAACAGACGGTGAAGGTCGATTAACTTGGGCGCCAGGTGGTAATGGTGGCGGCGGCAATGGCACTCCAGGTGGTGCAAATACTCAAGTTCAATACAATAACGAAGGAAACTTTGGCGGAGATGCTGGATTTACGTATGACAGTATAAACAATGTTTTATCTGTATCCGGTAACATCATATCTAATAATTTCATTGGTACCGGCAACATCACTATTGCTAGTATAAATGCTAATGGCAATATCACAGCAAATTATTTAATAGGTAATGGTAGTCAGTTAACTGGCATAACAGCTACAAATGCTAACTTTGCTAGCTATGCCGGTAATGTTACTGTAAATAGTCAACCTAATATTACTAGTGTCGGTACATTAACTAGTTTAAGTGTCACTGGCAATGTTACAGCAGGTAATGCTAATTTAGGAAACAGTGTTGTTGCAAACTACTTTACTGGTAGATTATATGGCAATGCTAATACAGCCGCCACTGTAACAACGAATGCACAACCTAATATTACTAGTGTTGGTACATTAACTAGTTTAAGTGTTACTGGGAATATTACAGCAGGTAATGCTAATTTAGGAAATAGTGTAACAGCTAATTTCTATTATGGTAATGGTGCATTCTTAACTGGTGTAGGTAACGCAAACTATACTCCGTTAGCTAACTTTGCTAACTATGCAGGTAATGTTACTGTAAGTAATCAACCAAATATTACCAGTGTAGGTACATTACTCAATTTAAATACTTCAGGTAACGTAACAGCAACATCTAATATTGTTGGTGCTAATGTTACTGCAAATCAATTCTTTAATGCACTAAATGCTAACATAACCGGAACTACTAATTTATCAGGTGCAGTTACTGTAACTAATACAGGTACTATTACTTCTCTCGGTAACGTAAACTTCACATCTGCACCAAATGTTACATTAGGCAGTGTAGCTAATATTCATATCAGTGGTGGTGTCTCAGGATACTTTTTACGGACTGATGGCGCCGGCAATTTAAGTTGGGCTGTAGGTGGAGGCGGTGGAGGCAATGGAACACCGGGCGGTAACACAACTGAAGTTCAGTTTAATGATAATGGTGTATTTGGTGCAAGTGCTAACTTCACATTTAACCCTTTCAGTTATGTATTAGCTGTACCTACTATTAATACAACTACCATTTCTATTGCCAATGTATTAACAGTCAACACTACTGCAAATTTATACACAACTAATATCACCGGAGTATTAACAGCAACAAGTAACATTAATGCAACAATGTCTCCAAATGTAAATTTAGGTTCAGTATCTAATTTACACATTCAAGGTGGAACTAATGGTTATGTGCTATCGACAGATGGTGCAGGCAATTTAAGTTGGACAGCAGGCGGCGGTGGCGGTGGGAATGGCACACCGGGAGGCAGTAACACACAAATACAATACAATGACCAGGGCGTATTTAATGGTAGTTCTTTCTTTACATTCAATGAAAATACTAACAACGTTCAGGTAGCAGGTAATTTAATTGCAAACGCATTAACATTAGGGTCAGGTATTTACGCCTTCTCTCGTTCTAATGTATTCTTTGCAATAACAAGTAGCAATACAACACAAGAGTTGTATGCTATTGAAGCAGATACAATATCAGGTGCGGACTTTACAATCATTGCAACTGACACAACAGCAAACACACGACAGGTAAGTAAAATATCTTCAGTATTTTTGGGAGAGGCTTACCAATACAATGAATACAGCACATTAGCTGTCAATGGTGCTACAGGGTACTATTCAATGGCTTATGTGCCGGGTAATATTTCTGTAACACCACAATTTGTTCTGTATGTCACCCCGACAACGAACAATGATATAGTACACAAAATATCTATTCAATCATATGATATTTGACCCAAATGATAAATATAATATAACAAGGATAATAACATGGCACTACAACCATTTAATTCGGTAAGCGGTTTCTCAGTAGGGGAATCGCCGACGGTAATCATCAGTAATACAGGCAACGTTACAGGTAATACTGCTAATTTTTCCGGTAATCTTACTGCTCTAAATGCTAATTTAGGAAATCTCACTACATCAAACAACTTTACTGGTAACTACATAAATGGTAACTCTAATATAGTTATTGTAGCGAATGGTGCCATACAAGTATCCTCAACTGGTAATGCAAATGTATTGATCGTAAGTGGTACAGGTGCAAATGTAACAGGACTACTTAGCGTATCGGGTAATGCCAACGTTGGCAATATTGGTGCTACTGGATTTTATGGTACTACTGGTAACTTAACTGGTAACTTAGTCGCAGGTAATGTTGATGCTGGTAACTTATTAACAGTTAACTATGCAAACATTTCAAGTAATGCGAACATTGGAAATATCGGTACTGGTGGTCTAATAACTGCAACCGGTAATATAACTGGTGGCAATATAACAACAGCCGGTTTAGTAAGTGCTACCGGAAACGTTTCTGGCGGCAATGTAACAACAGCCGGACAAGTTAGTGCTACCGGCAATGTAACTGGTAACTTCTTTATTGGTAATGGTAGTCAGTTAACAGGATTAAACACATCGGGCGTAAGTAATGGTACTTCAAACGTTAATATTCCTGTCGCAGACGGCAATATATTATTTGGTGTAGGCGGTCAAGCAAACGTATTAGTAGTTGATGTAGGTGGCGCAACAGTTGGTGGAAATCTTACTACTACAGGCAATGCTACAATCGAAGACGGTGTTATTGCAACAGCAAGTAATGCTAATTTAGTATTAGAGCCAAATGGTACTGGTTTAGTTGTTATTGCAAATACATCAGGTGGTGCAACTGCTATTGAGATGGGTGATCCAACTCAAGGTAATCTAGTAAGTAATGCAGTAACATTAACAAACAGTTCATCGGTATCAAATGCTATTGCATTATTGAATAATGTGTTAGGCAAATTAGTTCCTAATTCTCCATCAAACTTCCCAGGCGGACAGACATTAAGTATTGGAAGTTTGTCAACATATCGTATGGCTAACTATACACAGACTGATAATACATCAGGTGCAAACAAAGGTGTAGCAGGTGGAACAACAGTGTCAACTGTATTAAGAGCAAGTGGCTATACAACATCAAACATTAGTACAGTAGGTCCTGGAGATAGCGGAACAATCGCTACATATCTAAACGGAACACTTGCTGGTTCTAGAACATTGACCGCAAATCTTGACGGTAATGGAACTTATAGTAATTTGGTTATATTTAATAACTATGATTACAATACTGCTAACGCAAATATTCCTGCAGGCTTCTGGAGTGTATTCTCTGCTAGAGCTAGTGGAACAGTAACTCAGGGTTGGAACGAAGTGTACATTGCTGACAGTGCCGCAACAAACACGAATATTCCTTACTGGTTCTATGACTCAAGTTCCCCGGGTACACCACAGTTCAGTTCAACAAGTATTAGTGCACCGGGTTCACCAAGCTATGCTTATTCAAGTACAGTTCCTCACTATGATAACACAAATGCATTCAACTTAGCATTTAACGTAAATCGTTTATCAGGTAACATGTATCCAGTAAGTGATACATTTGTTACTGGTGTTGCAGGTGGTGCATTTGGTACTCCTACAAGCTTAACATACACAACGGCAGGTGTAGGCACTCCATTAGCACAGAACTTATATGTTGCTTCTGGTAGCTTAACTGCTAATACAAACTCAACTATTATTTCTGGATTTGGCGCAAGCTCAAGTGGTCCAACATTAAGCGCACTTAACAGTTACGCTACAGGAACACAAGCATTTAGTCCTGGAGCAAACGTGTTATATAAAACAGGTACTGTAAGTAGTGCTTCTAGAATTGAAGAAGCAAACGTATTCATTGGTTCAACTGTTGGAACTGGTAGTGGATTGGCAGTTAGAATTATAAATCCAGGATCAGGTAACACGCCAACATTTACTGGTAGTGAAGCAAACTTTAACAGTCAATCAAGTACATTACAGTCTTATGATGCAACAGTAGTTGCAAACATAATGAAACACGACCAAACTAACTACTCAACTGGTTATTTACCAGCTGGTCCTAACTTAAGTTCAGGTCGTACTGGTACACAATACTTTACATTTAAAGTTGTTAGAACATCTGTATCTAAGTTCGATGTTAAGTGGTCAGGTAATATTGCTGGTCTATGGGTAGCATTACCAGGAAGTATCATCGACTCAACATCTGGTGCTAACGGCTGGATAGATATGAGTGTTGCATATGCAGGTTCAGGAGCTCCTGGTCAAAACATTGGCTCAGGTGGTAACGGATCTGATGGATGTGCATTAGGAGGCGTTGCCCCATTGAATTCAACACAAACTAATAAATCTGTCACTGCAACATTTGGTACTGTAAGTAGTTCAAGTACAGCAGATAACGAAATTTATATCCGTATAGCATTAACAAGCGGTCAATCGGTGACTGCATTATCATTACAAACTGCGAGTAACTAATCATGGCCGTATCACAAGCACAAATCGTTGACCTATTATATAAACAAGCGTTCGGTGTCACTAAAACTGACACTGCACAAAATAAAAGTCCTAGTAACGAATCTATTCCTAGTCCCGCATTAAATCGCGGTGACACCGCTTGGACACAAGCGGATGCAATCCCCAATCCAGCGTCCGCAGTGTCAAACGTTGTTCAGGCATATGTTGGCGCAAATGCTGTAGAATGTATTGCAGATAACACAACAGTACCAATCGGTGGTGTATATCCAACTTGGGAAACACAATTAACTAACTGGATTCCACAAGAATTTGGTGCAACTTATGTAGTCCAAGTTTGGGTTGATAATACTGGCGCCGCAAACCCAACAAGCACAGGTACACAAATCTTTGCTGATGGTTCAGGTGGTACTGGTCAATATTATTATAATTATGAATCTGGTGTATTAAACTTCATCGGTGAAACTATCCCAGCGGCATTGACTTCTGGTAAAGTTCTATACATTGTTGGTTACAGATACATTGGTTTAACAGGTGTAACAAATTTACCAAGCGGTACTGATATCGGTGACATTCAAATTACCGGTTCTAATATTGCAGGTACTAGTGCCAATGCAAATGTAAATCTTAACCCAAACGGTTCTGGTCAAGTAGTTGTTGCTGGTAACATTACTGCTAGCTATCTTTTTGGTAATGGTAGTCAACTATCCGGTATCGACACGTCAGGCGTAAGTAACGGTACTAGTAATTTAAGTATCCCTGTCGCAAATGGTAACGTTAATGTTACTGCTGGTGGAAACACAGTTTTAGTAGTCACAACAAATGGTGCAAACGTAGTTGGTTACTTAAATGTTAATGGTAATATCATATCAACAAATGCTAACTTGGGTAATTTAGCAACAGCTAACTTTGTAAACGCATCAAGTAATGTCAACGTTACAGATACAATGCAAGCTGGCAATGTTCGTACAGACAATCTATTATATGCTAACGGTAATCCTTGGGATTTACAAGAAGCTGCCGGTTCGAATACACAGATTCAATACAATGACGGTAGCAATAACTTTGGCGCAAGCGCAAACTTCACGTTTGATTATGCTACACAAACATTAAATGTAACTGGCACTGCAAATGTCACTGGTAACTTAAACGGTAACGTTGGTAACTTTAGCGGTAATGTTTCTGCATTAAATGCTGACTTAGGTAACTTAGCTACTGCTAACTTTATCAATGTATCCAGCAATGTTACAACAAATAATTTAACTGTTAATTTAGCAATTTCTGGAAACACTGCTAATTTTACAGGTAACGTAGAAGCAGGTAACTTAAGCACATCCGGCTCAGGTGGCAACATTACATTGAGCGGTGGTAATATAACTGGTGCAAATGTTATAAGTGCAAACACATTTAACGGTAATCTTGTTGCAACTACTGCAAACATAACTGGTAATTTGTATGCAGGCAATGCAAACATTACTCAATTCTTAGAAACACAATATGCTAACGTTAGTGCAAACTTGATTACAGGTAATGCTAACTTAGGTAATTTTGCAATTGTTAACTTCTTAGAAGTTACAAGCAACTTGCAATCGAATAACGCTAACGTTTTAGGAACAATCCTTGCAAACGTTGCAAATATTAACGGCACTATCACATCCGGTAATGCTAATTTAGGTAACTTGATAACAGCAAACTTTGCTAATTTCTCTGGTAATATCGTATCTGCAAATGCAAATATCACTGATGTTTTAACAGCAAATAGTGCAAACATTGTAACATTGTTGACAACAGCAAATGCTAACGTAACGACATTGTTGACAACAGCAAATGCTAACGTAACAGGTACATTGATTGCAAACGTTGCAAACATCGCTACATTAAACGCTAACTCATTCAGTGTATCAGGTAACATTTCAGCTGGTAATGCAAACTTAGGTAACTTAGTTACTGCTAATTACTTTACTGGTGTATTGGTTAACGGAACATCTAATGTAACTGTTGCAAATAATGGCAATGTTGATGTAACAGCAGGTGGTAACACAACATTAGTAATAACACCGACTGGTGCTAACATCACAGGTTATGGTAACTTTAGTAGTAACGTAACAGCATTAAATGCTAACTTAGGCAATTTAGTAACAGCAAACTTTGCTAATGTTTCTGGTAACGTAACTGCAAACATCGTTAGTGCTAACTATCTATATGGTATATTAGCTAATGGTACATCAAATATTCAAATCTTCCAAGATAGTAATATTGCTTTCAGCGCAAATGGTTTTGCTAACATTATCGTTGTATCTGAACTTGGTGCAAACGTAACAGGTTATATTGATGCTAATGGTAACGTTAATGCAGGCGCATTGTACTCTACAACACTAACATCTAAAACAGGTGCATTAGACATTTATTCCGAGCAAGCTGGTAATACAAATATCAACTTACACGCTTTTGGTAATGGTACAGTTGATGTAGGTAACGTAAGAATCACAAGTCTTGCTACTCCAACAGCGGCTAGTGATGCGGCAACTAAGCAATATGTTGATGACGTTGCTCAAGGTCTAAACATACACGATTCTGCATTGACAGCAACAGCAAACACACTTGCTATCTTAACCGGCGGTACTATTACTTATAACAATGGTACAGGTGGTGTCGGTGCTAACTTAGTATTGTCAGGTTCACCAACAGCAAACTTCTTGTCAGCAAACGTATTTGACGGAAACGTAACTGCGATAGTAACTAGTCGTATTCTTGTTAAGAGTGAGGCAAACGCCGCATTCAATGGTGTATATGTTGTAGATAGTGCAACTGTAATGACACGTGCGGCTGACTTTAACAGTGTTCCAGAAGTAGAACCAGGTGACTTTATATTCGTACAAGATGGTACTACATTTAATGATACAGGCTGGGTACAAACTTCAGTAGTAACAACAATTGGAACTGATCCAATTACGTTCACTCAATTCTCAGGTGGCGGTCAATACAGCGCGGCAAACGGTATCGCATTAACTGGTACAGTATTTACAGCAAACATTGATGGTATCACAACTGAAATTAGCGGTGGTAACATTGTTGTTAAAGCTAGTGCTCAGTTTACAACACCAAACATTGGTGCGGCAACAGGTACAAGTGTTGATTTAACAGGTAATGTACTGGCTGCTAACTTAAATGCTAATGGTGAAATTTTCTCTAACACATTAGTAGTTACAAATTTAGCAAACGTAGGTTCATTAACCGCAATAGGTAATATCACTGGTAATAATTTAAGTATCACTAATGACTTTGGTGCTAATACAGGTAACATTACCGGTAATTTAGTAGTTGGTAACTTATCAGTTAACGGTAATTCTGGGTTCACTGGAAACTTTACTGCTAATAATATTACTGCTAACAATGCACTAAGTTCAAATACTGCAAACATTACAAATGGCTTAATTGCAGGTAATTTAACATCAAATGGATTAACATCAACCCGTGTTACATTTGCTGGAACAGGTGGTATATTAACAGACAGTGCAAATCTTACATTTGCATCTATATCTGATACACTATCAACCGTAAATGCTAATTTAACTGGCAATCTTGTTGCGGCAAACTTAACATCAAATAGTTTAACAGCAACATATGTTACATATGCTGGAACAGGTGGATTGTTAGCAGGTAACTCACAGTTTACATATGCGGCAATTGGCGATTTATTATCAGTCGGTAATGCAAACGTAGGTGCATATGCAAACGTTGGAACAAAAGTTAATTCTCCAAACATTGAAGTTACAAGTTTGACTGCAGGTCGTATAACGTTCGCTGATACGAACGGTTTATTAGTTGACAGTCCTAACTTGACATACGATTCATTCTGGGATAGAATAACAACTGGTCAAGGTAACTTTACTGCTAACTTAATAGCGGCAAACTTAACTTCTAACAACTTGTCAAATGGTCGTGTTACATTCTCTAATACAGGTGGACAGTTAATTGATGCATCATCATTCACATATGATGTAGTTGTAGATTTATTAGCTGTTGGTAACGCAAACATAGGTGCATTTGCAAACGTTACAGGTAATTTAACTGCTGGTAACATAACAACAACTGGTACAGCAAATATTGGTACATTGGCTGTAACTGGTACAAGCAACTTAGGTTCAATCGGTAATGTCACAATTACTGGTGGTACTAATGGTCAAGTTATAACTACAAACGGTGCAGGTGGATTGTCATTTGTTTCAATCAGTACATCAAGTATCAGTAATGGTAACAGCAATGTAAGCATTCCAAATGCTAACGGCAATATTGAATTCTCAGTAGCTGGAAATGCAAACGTTGTCACATTTACAGGCACTGGTGCAAACATCAATGGATATGCAAATGTAACAGGTAACATAACTGTTGGTAACTTCTCTACTACTGGACAAATTGCAGCCAACACTGCAAACATCACTACATTTGTAACATTAGGTAACACTAATATTCAGTGGGGAACAGCAACTACAACTTCAATTACTGCAGGTCAAGTAATTGCAAGTGTACCGGTTTCTGGAATCACTGGTGTAGAATTCTTAGTTAAAGGCGTAGATGCAACCGGTGGTAAATACTCTATTGCAACTGTTCAAGCAGTTACAGACGGAACTACTGTTGTAGATTATGCTACATTTGGAACTGTTCTAGTTAATGGAACACCAACTGGAGTACTAAGTGTTGCATTAAGCGGCAGTAACATTGAATTGCAAGTAACTCCGGCAAGTACTAATAGTACTGTTTGGACAACACAATTCAGAACAATTTAATAACTAGTAAAGAATAAAAATGGCACAAAAACCCTTAAGTTCGCTAGGTGGATTCGCAGTAGGATCAAATGCTAACATTGTTATCATTGATTCTGCTGGTAACATTACCACTGATGCTATAACAGTAAGTCTCGATGCAAATCTAGGTAACGTAGCAAACATCGTTATTACTGGTGGTGCAAACGGCGAATTCTTAAAAACTGATGGTAACGGAGTATTATCATTTGCTGTACCTACAGTAACTAGTAATAGTGCAGGACCGATGCCCTATCTGATTCCAGATGGTGACTCATACATAGTTAATGACAACTTTCAAGGTTTGTTTGCAAACACGATAACAATTGACGGTGATTTTACAATTGATGGTGAATTGATTGAAGTAGGAACAGCAGACCCTGCAGCCTTGTTTGAATCAGTTACATCTAATGCAGTTCAAATGGAAGTTGGTAAGTCATATATAGTTGATACAACAGCACCAAGAACAGTGTTATTACCATCAGCCGCTAATGTTGGTTTTGGAGATCAAGTGACAATTATTGACGGTACAGGAAATGCGTATCTAAGCCCAATATCAATTGACGGAAACGGCTCTAATATATTAGGTGATGCTAATGCGTATGTACTAGGAGTCAATGATTCTGCGGTAACATTGGTTTATTATAATGTCCCGCGTGGTTGGATATTAAGTGCATACCCAATATTGAATTATAGCCCATAATATTGTAAAATTACGATATTAAATGATAAAGAGATAAATATATTATAATAGGAAAAAATTATGCTGATTTTACTACAAAGAGCAAGTGCAAATGTCCCCAACCCGCCAGCCGGTAAGTCAACGCTATTCGTTGATACAAATGGAAACTTCAACGTTCTAAATAGTAACGGAGGATACGGTTCATTTAACGGTTCTTTCGTTGCTATCGGTAACGTTGACTTAGGTAACGTGGGTAATATTTTTATTGCTGACGGTGCCAATGGTCAGGTACTTAAATCATACGGAGCTAACGGGCACGTATATTGGGGTGATGATAGTGCTACACCAGGTGGCAGTAACACACAAGTTCAATTTAATGACGCTGGTGGATTAGGCGGCAGTACTGGTTTAACATTTGACAAAGCTGCCGGAGTATTATTTGTAACAGGTAACGTTTCTGCAGGTAATGTATCTGCTACAACATTCACTGGTGCATTAAGTGGTAATGCAACAACTGCAGGCACTGTAACAACAGCGGCACAGCCAAATATTACTAGTGTAGGCACATTGACAAGTGTAAGTGCATCCGGTAATGCTAACGTTGGTAACTTAGGTACAGGAATTATTACAGCAACTGGTAATGTTACTGGTGCTAATTTAATCACAGGTGGCCTAGTAAGTGCAACTGGTAATGTTACTGGTGCCAATTTAATCACAGGTGGTTTAATAAGTGCAACTGGTACTGTTACTGGTGGTAATTTAGTATCAGGTGCTACTATAAGTGCAGCCGGTAACGTAACCGGTGCTAACATTTTTACATCCGGTGTTGTTAATGCAAATGGCAATATTATAGTACAAGCCGGTAGTTTCTTTATAGGTAACGGTAGTCAGTTATCAGGCATTGATGCAACAGCTATTCAAAATGGTAACAGTAATGTTCAAGTAATTGCTAATGGAATTGTTACAACTAGCGTATCCGGTAATGCAAACGTATTTGCAGTTCTTGGAACTGGTATACAAGCAAATGGTACTGTTAGTGCAAGTGGAACTGCTACAGTTGGTAACGTAAGTACAACTGGTATAGTAAGTGCAACCGGTAATGTTACTGGTGGTAACTTGGTTACTGCAGGTAATGTCTTTGCAGGACAACTTGTTGCTAATGGTGGTGCATACGATACAAGACTATCTATAAGTACTAGCACTGGTATTATTGAAGCAAATTCAACAGGTAATGCTACACAATTCTTACCAGGTGGTCAAGTAAGACTAAGCGCAAGTGCCCCGGTAGTAATGTCTGGTACAAGTGATGGTTCACAGTTAGTTTTAGGTACAACACAAACTGACGTAAATCAATTACGAGGTGGTGATGTAACATTGCAAGTTGGTGCTAGTGGAACAGCAGTTAGTGTTCTAAGATTCCAAAATGCTGGTAATTTAGTAGCACCGGCTGCTATATCAGCGGCAGGTAATGTTACTGGTGCTAATTTAATCACAGGTGGTTTACTTACTGTTACTGGTAATGCTTCAGTTGGTAATTTAACAACTGCTGGCTTAGTAAGTGCTACAGGTAATATTGTTGCAACAGGTAACGTTGCAGGTGGTAATTTAACAACTGCTGGCTTAGTAAGTGCTACAGGTAATATCGTAACTAGTGCTAACTTAGTAACTGATTTGATTGCCGGTAAAACAAGTAGTGTTTCAATTACTGCAACTGGTACTAATCAAAATATTAACTTAACTCCTACAGGCACTGGTACAGTTAACGTTGGTAACTTTATAATTTCTAATGTTCAAACTCCAGTTAATGATTATGATGCCGCTACTAAGAAGTATGTTGATGATGTTTCACAAGGCTTAAACATTCACGATGCAGTAGCAGCCGCTACTCCGTCTACATTGGCAACTATCACTAGCGGTACTATTACATATAACAATGGTGCAAATGGTGTTGGTGCAAACTTAACAACTACTGGTTCATTCAACTTAATTGACGGTGTTAACGTTCAAACATCTGGTACACGTATTCTTGTTAAGAATGAAGCAAATGCGGTATACAATGGTATCTATACTTGGAGTAACGCAACAGTAATTACACGTGCGACAGACTTTAATACTGTTCCAGAAGTAGAAGCAGGTGACTTCGTATTCGTTAACGGCGGTACATTATATGACAATACTGGTTGGGTACAGACAGATAGCCCAGCCGCAATTGGTACTGCAGGTAACACAATTACATTCACACAGTTCTCTGGTGCAGGCACATATACTGCTGGTACAGGATTGGCACTAAATGGTTCTACATTCAGTATTGGTAATACTACCGTGGTCGCAGGCGCATACGGTAATGGAGACTATAATGCTACATTTACTGTTAATAGTCAAGGTCAACTATCTGCTGCCGCTAACGTAGCAATTACAGCTAACGCCGCTAACTTAAGTGGTACAGTATTGAAATCAACTGTTGTTACTTCTAGTTTGACTAGTGTTGGTACACTAGCTTCATTGAGTGTAAGTGGTAACGCTAACGTTGGTAATTTAGGTACAGCTGGTTTAATTACTGCTAGCGGTAACATCACTGGTGGTAACATTATTGGTACATTAGTAACTGGTACAATAACAACAGCGGCACAACCTAACATTACTAGTGTTGGATCATTAGCAAGCTTATCAGTTGTTGGTAATGCTAACGTTGGTAACATCGGTGGTGGTGCAGGTATATACACTACATTAAGCGCATCTGGTAACGTGACTGGTGGTAACTTAGTTTCTACAGGTCAAGTTGGTGGAACAGGCGCAACTCACTTAGGTAATACTTTCACTACTGGTGCAAATACTACAACTGCTACAGTAACTGGTAACTTCTCACTAAGTACAGGTTCAAGATTCCAAGCAACTTACGCTTAATCTATCAAATTCATACACACTTGCTTTACATGATAAGTAAGTGTGTATGAACATCTTTCAATCATCGTATGAAGCAAGGCTTCAAGATTGGTTTCAATTACGGAATTCCGTAACTAGTTTACCCATAGAACAACAATGTATAGCCATAGACGAATGGTGGCAACATGCCCCTTTGGTTACCCATCATCTGCACCCACATGATATAGATAACTGGCCTAATCCCTGGGAACTCTTGTCCGAAAATACCTACTGTGAGGTTGCAAGAGCGTTAGGAATGTGTTATACTCTATATCTAATTGGAGTAAACGACATTGAATTAGTTTTGGCTAGAAACGATACAGCAGAAGATGTTGTATTAGTCCTAGTTGACAACGCAAAATATATACTTAATTACTGGCCTAATACGGTAATAAGTAATACACTAAAAGATTTTAAAGTAGTAGACCGTTTAGATATTAAAAAAATAAAAGATAAGATAGGTAAAACATGAAGATACACGTAACGAAACGTTCCGGAGCAAAAGAGCCACTGAATTTAGAAAAATGGCAAGCACAAGTAGCAAAAGTGTGCAAGGGTATAGCAGATGTTAGCCCATCGATGATTGAGATTAAAAGTCAACTACATTTTTACGATGGCATTACTACTACTCAGATTGACGGAATCACATTACGGGCTATTGTTGATTTAATTGATGTAGAAAATAATCCTGAAGTTGGTCATACCAACTATCAATACGTAGCAGGTAAACAACGTGTGTCTATGTTGCGTAAAGATGTTTATGGATCATACGAAGTTCCGCACCTCTATGAAATTGTAAAGAAAAATGTAGCCACTGGTCTTTATACTGATGAACTATTAACTTGGTATACAGAAGAAGATTGGAACAAGATGAATGACATGCTAGATCATTCTAAGGACGAGCAATATAGTTATGCCGCCATTGAGCAACTGATTGAAAAGTATCTAGTAAAGAATCGTAGTACTAAAGAAATCTATGAGACTCCTCAAATTAGGTATATGATTGCTGCCGCTACTGTCTTTCATAAAGAAGAACCTAATAACGCAAGAATGCGTTACATAAAGGAATATTATAATGCGGCCTCTGATGGATTATTTACTCTTGCTACTCCTGTCCTTGCTGGTCTCGGTACCCCTACTAAACAATTCAGTTCGTGCGTACTCATTCGCAGTGATGATGACCTTGATAGTATTTTTGCTAGTGGTGAAATGATGGCAAAGTATGCTAGCAAACGTGCTGGCATTGGTTTAGAAATCGGAAGACTACGCCCATTAGGTAGTCCTATTCGTGGTGGTGAAATCATGCACACAGGCATGATACCATTCTTAAAGAAGTGGTTTGGTGACCTACGTAGTTGCAGTCAAGGAGGTATTCGTAATGCTAGTGCTACTGTTTTTTATCCTATTTGGCATCATCAGTTTGATGATCTTATTGTACTCAAGAATAACCAGGGTACAGAAGAAACCCGTGTGCGACACATGGACTATGGTGTGGTTCTATCCGCATTTTTCTGGCGGCGTTTCAAGAACAAAGAGAATATAACATTTTTTGATCCTAACGAGGTTCCTGACTTATATGAAGCTTTTTATTCTAACACTAAACTCTTTGAAGAACTTTATGTCAAATATGAAAACACGTCCGGTCTCCGTAAGAAAACGATGGCTGCGGAGGAAGTTTTCAAAAGTGGTATTCTCAAAGAACGAACAGACACTGGACGTATATATCTAGTATTTGTTGACAATGTAATGAACCAGGGCCCGTTTGATC
>JAUKPQ010008412.1:0-14807 GCA_032273045.1 Chloridella minuta
GAGATAGGTGTAAGCGCCGCCGCCGTTTGGATAAACGGCAATCGAATACACAGACAAGAAATCATCCGGGCATGACAAGTACTTATTGCCAGATGTGAGCGTTCCCGTCACATTCTTACGCAAGTTTGCAATTTGAACCGTATTGTATATACGCTGTTCAGCTTGCTTGATCATTGTGTTCATGTCCGTTGTATTGAACGTGTTTTCACAATAATCGCTTACAGCGACTACAAGTTGGGCATAAGTCATTGCCATAGAATTATCAACCCATTGGGCCTCTGGACATTACACCTTTGGTGGCGGCTCCTGTGCCACGCATCTTGATGCCGCTGGTCTTGGGTTCCGAATATCCACTGCGGTTAATGTTCCCAACCGACATGTTTACATTGACTGCTTCGCTTCCATTCGGCCCTTTGCCGGGATTGCTGGAAATGCTGGCCTTCTTCCCGTCCATGGTGTGGGGTTCGGCATAGACGCTGGCATCACCAACCTCTTTGCCCATTTTCTTCATGCTGTATTTGCCCATTATTTGCTCCCAGACTTCTGGTTCATTGCACGGGAAAGGTTCTTTCCGTACTTCTTGCGATCCAAACTGGTAGGCCCACCAGCCTTCATGCCCTTGGCATGCATGCGGGATTCGTGACCTTTGACCATTTTCTTGGCTTCGGTGTCGGCAATTGCCTTGACTTGTTTCTTGTCCATATCTGCTCCTAAGTTACACTGATTGATACTGTACCAACACTTGTCGTTGCCACCAAGTAGTTTGGCGTTAGTTCTACATCAAAGAAGCTAGAACCACCTATAGGTTGCCAACCCCACTGAATATCCCTTGAGCCGCCTGACGGATACCCACTCACGTTTACACCTGATGTTACATATGTAGTATCAGGACGAGGTTGCATCACAGCCTGCGGATCATCCACTGGGTACATACCCAGTTGCAATTGCGGCTGATCAGGATCCCAGCACTCATCACAAACCTTCAGTTGGTACAACTTGGTCTTAATGACCTCAAATTTAAGCTGTTTCAGCTTATACCGCTGACCACACCGGTCACATTCGGCAATTGAGTATTTGCCTGACGCAAACCTGTTACCCATTATGTACCGCCAGAACCAATAAATGACTGTCGGGGAACCAACCGCAAAGCGGCCTTTTCATGGTCTTCCCCAGCCGCCAGATTGAATTGCTCATCGTAGGTTGCCTTCAGCATGTCCATCCGTCCCTGCAATTCAGGAACCTTCATGGCAATGTAATAGGCCAGCCCTGCCACAACACATGGCAAAAAGCGGAAATTCATGTCGGCTGTCTCTACACCAGCCCCGGCATCCTGTACCCTACGCATACGCCAGTACACGAAGGTGTAGGTGGTGGTGTCATCAGGGGTGGGCCACACCGTGACGGCGGGAAGTTGGGGGACGAAGACGGCAGTGGCAGTTATGTGCGATGCCGCAACGGTGTTTGCTTGCGCCCGGAAGCAGTTGCTCAAAACATTCCCGGCGATGTAGTTGTAATAAATTATTTCATTATCCAGCTTGATGTACCCTGCCGCCGCCAAGCCAACGACAGAGTCCAAGGTTATGGTGGTGGCCGTGCTGGTAATAGCGCCGTTTAAACTCAATGCAGTTGACCCAGTTTGACCCGAATTACGCTGAATCAGAACCTGTATAGGTCTGGCCTGGGTCAGTTTGTTGGGGATCGTGGCATAGGTGCTGACACTGATCCGGGTGATAGTCAGGTCTGCTTGATTGGTGGTTGAGTTCTGTTCCGTCCGAATGACGTGCTCCAAAAGATCAATCGTGTCGTCTGGCAGAGGGTATGTGTTTAAACCAGCAGTAAGCTCAAAGGAGCCTTGCTCAATCGTCCACATGTTTAAACCACGGTTCTGCCATTCGATGGTCATCAAATTCATGGAGCGGCGTGCCGTTCTAAGGTCGTAACCAGACCTCATTTCCCGACCCGCACGCTCCCATGACTCCTCGGCTATCTCCGTGAAGTCCATGTCGAATATTGATGTCCCTGTGGTTGTCATTTCTTCATCGCCCTCATGTTGTCAACCAAGTTCGGGTATGGCCTACCGGCCTTCTTGGCCGTGGCCTTTGCAAAAGCCTTCTGAGCTAGATTCAACTTCTTGGGCTTTTTGGCGGGGCTGGGCTTGTCCCACACCTCCCCACCTTCGGCGTATTGCGTGAAGTCAGTATTGTCCCGGCGCTTCTTGCGCTTTGCCCCAGGCATTTTGGTGGGGTTGATGTCCCCCATTCCACGGCTGGGCAACATCAGCACATCTTCCCACGGGTCTTACCCCGTTGAGCGATGCCATCAGCACGGCTGGAAGCAGTACCACCAGAGGCCATCTTCTTGCCCATAGGATTACGGTACATCAGAGCCGCACCACCTTTGGTTTCTGCGCTGGTGAATCCTGCCTTACGGGCTTTTTCAGAGAAAGAAGGGGTGGTTTTCTTCTTCTTCTTGGTCTTGGTCATCTCTTCGCTGTACAACTCGCCCGTCTCAGGGTTGCGTTTAAACTTTGATTTAGCGCCGGTTTCATCTTCAACATCCAAACCCATGTCACCACGGGGTTCGGCTATTTCGCCCATGCCGGTAGGTGCGGGACGCTCATCTTCGCCAACCAAGCTTTCGTCTTCACCAGCGTAACGCTTCATTTTATTCATCTCAAACTCCTTAACAGGCCATGCCGCCTTTTTTCAACATCTTCCCTTTGGTCTTGCCACGTTGAGCAATACCATCGGCCCTTGAGGATGCGGAGCCACCATTTGCCATCTTCTTGGTGGAGCCTCCACGTTTCATTGCAGGCTCAGACTTCTCCCCTTTAGCATACTGCATGGGGGTGATCTTGCCAGACTTAATGGCTTTGGCTTCGGCAAGTTCTTCCTTCATGGATTCCTTACCTTTGAACATCCCACCCTTTTTCATGCCGGGAATGCCAGCAGGAGCGGCCATTGGGGGACGAGCAGCGGGACGGCCACCCATTGTTCGGCCCTTGAGTTTCTCGGCCATCATTGCAAGCATTCTTGGATCCATTGGCATAGCACCACCTCTATTGAATTTTTTGCCTTTGTCGGCATTACTGAAATCTTGCCCCACGGATTGCGGGACACCGGCCTTCTTCGCAAAAGCCGGGCTATGAGCCACAGCTTCCATGAACTTGTGTTGTTTCTTTGACGAGGATGGCATTAGATATACCTTCCCCGTGTTTTGCCCCTTTGGGCAATCCCATCACCCCGTTTAGACGCAGATGATTGAGTTGACATTGTCGTGCGTTTTGCAGGCTTCCGGGCCTTTACCCGTCCACCTTTTTTAAAGTCTGTGGAGCCAATGCTGTCCATGTCGTAATTTGCCATATCTGCATTCTCTGGCATATCCGATACAGGGCTTTCGTTGTACTCAAATCCCGGCAAATGTGATGATTTATATTGGGTTTCAAACTCTTCGTTGCTATACGAAGGCCCATCCGTTGTTTGACTGTATTCCATAGGATACTGACCCTTTGGTCGAATAAGTGAGCCAATGCCACTTGGCAATACATCGGCAACTCTGTTCCTTACTTCGTTTTCAACTCGCTCAATAGAATCGTTTTCTAGGTATTTATTCATGGCGGTTTGCCTATCCATGACATCGTTTAAATCTGGGTCAATTTGATTGTTAATGGCTCGGCCTCCAGCTTTAATTGCCGAACCTACGGGGTCTGTAACCACATTCATGGCTGTACGGACGTTTTCCCTGGAATCTTCAGGCAATTGATCAATGACCTTGTCCCGCATCCAACGACCTGGGTTCAGAATGGCATCTGCACCTGGGATCTTTTCAGCGGCTTTGCTCGCCGCATACCCTTTGGCAGCGGTCAAGACAAGGGGAATTAGGGGGAATGGCATCACTCACCCCTTTTGACGAATAAGTTCGTCAATCTTTGCTTCAAGGCGGTTAAACCGTTGGTCAATGTGGTCAGTAATTCTTTGCACTTCTGCTTGAGTAACGTAATCACGGGCAACTTCCTCCCTTGTCTTGTTTATCAGAATGCTCAAACGAGAAATTTCTTCAAACTTCTCCCGCATTACAAAAACCAACAGCCCTATGAACAGGGTTAAAACTGTTGACCAGATTGATTGAATGTCCATCTCAGCATGCCCACGCCCGGAGGGCTTTGTTAATCCGTGAGTTTGGGTCTTTCGCTGTCTTCTCGGATGTGTTTTTCTTCTTCATTCCAGTCATCCTTGCACAGAAAGAGTCTCGCCTGCTGCCGCCCTCTGGTTGAGGAGGCTTCAGGTTCATGCCCTGTTTTTTGGCAGAGGCCCGTCCCTTGGCGTTTAAACCACCATTGGGGTTCTTGCCTTCCTTGCGTGTCCATGCCGGGCTACCCATTTGCCACTTTCAAGTGCAGTTTTGTATGCTCCTTGAGGAGCGGCTGCAAAGCGTCTTGCTCAAAGTTGCGGGTGAATTCTTGCGTGCCGATGTGTGGCAGGCTGATCATTGGGTCAAGATGGATCTTGTACCCGTGCTCCCTTGCCCTGCGGCAGAACAGGTAATCCTCACCAATGTAGTTGCCATCTACGATGGCGAAATCAAACACTGCGTATTCATCTGCGCCGTCACCATCACCCTTGTATCTCCACTCAGGGTGAGCGGCAATCATGGATTCAATGACATGGCGGCGAATGAGCATAAACCCGGTTGCTACGCTCTCCACGCGCATCAGGCCATTCTCATCAAATTCCAGTTGATTGTCTTCGTCCAGATAGAAATCTAGGAAGAATTTGGCATCTGCTGCCCTGCGGGGATATGTACCGGCCACGATGTCCCGGTCAGTGGACAAGGCCAACAGGCGGGTCACCGCCTCAACATTAATGACCACATCCGCATCCACGAACAGCAGGTCAGTGCAATCTGAGTCCATGAAGTTGGACACCAGCTTGTTTCGGGCCTTTGTGATGATTGAGCATCCAGACAAATGAACCAGATGAATCTGGACACCCATCCTGTCCAACTTGGGGACGAGTTGCGCTATGGCAAAACAGGTCTTGATGTTGACCTTGCCGTCATAGCAGGGGATCGCAAGCATAAGCTTGCGCCCAACCAAGTTGAAACTCTTATCAGCCATAGAACACCGTGAGTCCTGTTAGCGAACCAACGCTCAATGTCAAATACAGCCCATCAGCCGCCAAGATGCCTTCTCCGGGGATAAGGATATATGTGGAATTGGCTACTGTTTGACTTGTAATGTCCATCGTGAACAAAACAGCGGCTGAAGCACCGCCATCACGAATTTCAAATGTACAAGCCGTGCTTATGGCTGGCGTAACAATAAAACCCTTCAGTCGTGTACGACCTGCGTAATACGACCCAGCGGTACTGCGGTGTGCTGATTTAACGTCAGTTTGCATTCCCATAATCAATCTCCTGAAAAGTGGGGGCCGAAGCCCCCTGGATCAATTAAGCGGATGCTGGGAACTGCGAACCGTTAGAGTCGGCAACAACGTACACCACGGTAAATTGAACCGTGCCAGCGGTAACTGCGGCAACCGTTGGGGTCAAGGTTGCAATCAATTTCACATCGGTTGGGCCAATGCCAATCCCGTTGGGAGAGGCGGTGGAGGTGGCTCCGCACCATGCAGACAAGACAGCATTGGTTGTAGCCAAGCGGCCTGCGGTGGTGATGTCGGTGGTTGTCCAATACTTGTTGGCGGTCGTGCCATCGCCCAAGGTCATGTTGGCTGCGGTAGAGCCAGTGAAGGCAACCAGCGTGTCAACATAGATTTCCAGGATTTGTGCGCCAGCAGGCAGGACACCAATGGTGTCGGTCGTAGCCGATGCGGCCTGACCAGCATAATTCTTTTTGAAGGTTTGAGAAACAACGGTTGCACCGCAGTTTTCAATCGTGCCGACAGTCGTGCCGGTGGTGTTACGGACAGTGCCCAACAACCAAGGGCCAAGGTGAGTTGCGAATCCCATGTTTAAATCTCCATGCGTTAAGGTGTATCAATCTTGCATGACAGTCAGCCGGGACTGTTTGATACACCGGGTTCCCCGGAATGCCTCATTTATACCATGTAGTTTAAACGGGCACAAGAAAAAAGGGGGCTTGTGGCCCCCTTTTTTGCTTACCCTATCAAGAAGATCCGGGTGAACCGAAAATCCCCAAGGGATCCGATGCGCCGAAGCTGTAACGCTCACGGGCTTTGTAACGGACGTTGCCGGTATCAAAGTCACCGTCCATGCCCGTAGCCATGGGAGTGCGCACAAAGTGCTTCAGGCCGTTAGGAACGTCAGTGGTCAGGAACCATGCGTTCGTATCGGTCAGGTAGTGGTTAACGGTGTAACCCTCTGGGATCGAACCATTGTTCTTCAGAGCGTTGACATCGTTATCGGTCGTGCCGACACGCAATTCGGTCTCCAGAAGACGAGTTGCAACGAACATCAGGCTGGGAGGAACAACCAGCTTTTTAGGCTTGGCTGCGATCAACAAACCGCGCTCATCCGTCCAGCCAGCGATCTGAATAACTGCGTTTTCCAACGAAGTTTCATTCAGGTCAGCGCCAGTGGTGGGACGATTGCTGTTAGTGCCGCCAGAGATCAGGGGGTGGGCAGTGTTACACAAAGAAACACCGTCACCGTAGGTCACCGTGGTGTTGAACGCTTGGTTCAACACATAAGCGGCCTTCACCTGCTTGGTATACGCCATTGCACGGGCCAAAGCTTTGGTGTAACGGGCAGACAAAGAGTCATAGAGGTTGTCCTCAATGGCTTCTTCAGTGACCGAGAAACCCATAGCGATGGTTTCGTGGTTGTAGCGGGCAGTCCAAGCCTCTTGACCATTGTCATAAGCAATGGCGGAGCCTTCATTCTTCACCGGAGCGGCGGAGAATCCAGACAGCTTGGTTTCTTCTTCAAAAGAACGCTCTGAGGTTTCGGTCTCATAGATCTCTTTATGCTCTTCCTGATAGGTAGCATAAGACAAACCGAACAGGGCGTTCAAGCCGGGGAGCAACTCTTTGAGTAGCTGTGCGCGTGAAATTGCCATTTCTTACTCCTTAAACACCAGTGGTGTTGTTGTATTGGTGAGTGTTGATTTTCACCAACAGTTCGGTGTAAGTGTCGGCTGCGGTAGCAGTCTCAGGCACAACATCGATCACACGGATTGGAATGGTGGCGGTCGTGCCAGCACCGGTCAAGGTCACAGCGAAAGCAGAGTCACCAGTGGTGGTGCTGCCAGCGTTGAGAACCAGGGCCAAGTTAGTGCCAACTACGGTACGGCCTGCGGAACTCATGGTAGTGCCAGAAGACACAACGGCAACCTTGAACAGGGCCATGGGGTCATCCACAACATACGCATAAGCGAGGTTGGTCGAGGTGCTTGCCAAAGCGGGGATATATTGGCCCTGAACGGTTTGACCGCTAGAGTTCACATATTGACCGCCGACAACAACGCCGACAATTGCACCAGAGTTGGTGGTGGAGGAAACGACAAGATAACCGGTGCTGTCAATTGCCACGGTGTCGCCGGAGAAAACAGCGGTGGCAAAGGCGGCAGCAACAGGGATCTGTCGGAAAGCACCAGCGTAAGGCATGCCATCAATGCGATTGATGGGCTTTAGGCCATACGGGGCTGAGACAGTGGGATAAGCCATGTTTTAAGCTCCAAAAAGTTTGTTAACGTCTACCGAGACTGACCTTGGTGCTACGCTCTTTGAACATAGGCATCCGAGGATCACTCTCTCGCATGAAGTTGTTATCCACTGAGTTCATCTGCGCTTCTGCCTGATTCAGGTAGTAGGCATCACGATCTCTGGTGAATTCAACCGGGGTTTTGCAAAGCAACAGGCCACCAATTTCTACACCATCAGGAAATCGCCCGTTAGGGTTATTCATCAGGCTCAACTTTGGCTGCGTTGATGCTTTTACAGGTTCCCATCCCTCGCGGAGTTTGGAGGTAATGTTCACGGGATCCGGGTTATTAAGAGTGCTGAGGCGAATCCAGCGAAATGCCCATCCTTCTTCTGGTTCCGGTTCGGGCAGAAGTTGGGGCGGCATCCATTTGGCGGGACGCTGATATTCGTTTCGTGTCTCTTTGCTCCGTGGCGTTCTAACCTGTTCATCCATTTTCATTTCTCCTTAATACCGCAACCTGACGGGCATATTCCTTAAGAGGAATATTTAGCCGTTTGGCGATGTTGACTTCCGATGCTGTTAATGTGATCTTTTTAGGGGCCACACTGCGAGAAGCAGAAGCAACTACATTTGCTTTTGGGCGCTGAGACGTTTCAGCGGGTTTCTCAGAGGCAAACTTCTCTGGAAACACTTGGCGCAACCTACCGTTGATGCGTTGGTAGTATTCTTCGCTTTGAGGGCTTATGCCATCCTCCAAAACCAACTTCTCATGCAGTGCAAGAGCGTAGCCGGTCATTTCACGATCCTGTCCAAACCAGGAATTGGCGCGTTTCCAATCTTCTGCTTTGTGATCGACAGGCGCGTTTAAACTCGTTTGTACAGGATTTTCATCCACCTGTAAAGGCTTGGGTACAAAATTGTTTACACGCTCAGCCTTCATCTTGGCGGTGGTCAGTTCATCCTGGGCGTTGACCAAAGCTTCAGAGTCGCCACTTTCGTAGGCGGCTTTGTATTTGATCTTGGCCTGTTCCACCTCATTGGCAATAACCTTCTTGGCTTGCTCCAATAAAGCGTTTTGTCCCACATTGAGGTTGCCTTTAAGCTTTTGGTTCTCTTCATGCAGGGCTTGAGCAAGCTTAATGGCTTCTTCGCGCTCCCGCAGGAATGACTCTTTAGCGCGGCGCTCATCGTGATATGCCTTGTGGAATTCACGAATCTTGTTGCGGTCACGCTTGCTGTAAGAGGCTAACTCCTCATCGGTGGGATCCTCCGGGGGCGTTTCCATGGGTTTTCTGCCACGGTCTTCTTCCGGGGTATCGTCAACGACTTCAATGTCATCATCTTCGTCTTTGATCTCTTCCGGCGGGTTATCCTCCACCGGAATCACCTTGCTTCCCAGGCGAGATTTCTTTTCATCAATCTCATCGGGAAACTCAAATTCAACTTTTTCCATGATTCATTTCCTCATGCGCGAGTTATGCCGCGAGGATCTTGGACAACACCTTCGACAGAGTCATCGTTGATCATGCGGAATTCTTTTCCATGAATCTTGATCCGGGTTCCAGTGTTGGGCCGGACAAGGACAAAATCACCAACTTTGCATGACGGGCCAGATGGGAATCGCTTCTCATCCTTGTATGCATCAGGGCCAAGCTTCACGACAAAAAGCACTGGGGACAGCACCTCTTCGTAATGCACGGTCTGATTGGCCTTTACAAGGCCACTCTCATACTCTTCGTTGATGTCGGGCAACACACACAAGATGTGAAATGTTGCAGGTTCAGGCAATTGCTTGGCCTTCTCCTCTGCGGTTTCAGGCAAAACTGATACTGGCCCTTGCGGATCAAGCGTCTGTCCTATAAGGATTTCAGTCATCTATGAATTTCTCCAAGCGTTGTTCAAGGTCGTTGATGATGGATTGTGCGAACAGTAGACCCCGAATTTGCCCACACACTTCTCGGTATGCCGGGTAATCTTGCGCAGACCCGGAACCCAGACTCTCTGAAAGACCCAGTTTTCTCTCCTCAATCTGCTGAGTGAGATACGACAGGATCTTGTACTCTTCATTCATTTTGTGCCTCGTTTAAACAGATCAACCTGAACCTTTTGGTTGTTTTGGCGGGTTTGCTCTTGGATCCGCGCCATTTCAATTTGCGCTTGCGTTGCTGCCTTTTCTTTGTCTAAGTTCAGCTTTTCCTGGGCAAGTTGAATATCTGCTTGTGCCTTTTGAGCTTTTGTTTGGACTTCTTGTCCGCGCAGTTGAAGCTCTGCTTGTTGCATCTGAATGAGTGGGTCTTGGGCCTGCTGCTGAGCCTGCTGCTGCTGGGCCTTGGCCTTGTTGAGTTGGAGAACCTGGGCAGAGCCTTGCGCGACCAGCCTGGAGATTTGGACTTCGACATCCTCGGGGAGTTCTGCATCTGGGGCGGGCAGGGCCACGCCAATTTGTTCCTCTACCTGACGGCGGTATTGGAATGCCAGATGTTCGGCAATATGCGCCATTGCCTGTGCCTGCATCTTCTGAGCCATGGGGTTCTGTCCAATCTGAGCGGCGATGGACGGATCCTGCATGAACGCAGTGTGAGCGCCGATGTGGGCTTCGTGATCTTGATAAATAAACGCTTTGGTTGGCTTTCCGTTGAGGAATGCCATGTTTTCGCTGATTGGATCCTTCGGGGTTTGATCGTCTTCCGTTGGAACCAATTTGTCTGCGTTGGTGACACCCAACACCTCAATCATTTGACGGTGGAGCTGGGGTAGGTTGTAGATCTGCGGGGCCTGTGCGGCCAACTGCATCACAGCCTGATACTGCATGATCCTCTGCGCCATCGTGCTGGAGTTGGGATCAGAGACCGGGATCACCTCTACTTGATCGTAATCCGACTGCTTGGCCTTGCGGTCACCTTCAATGGGATCGTAATCATATTGCTGAGGGGTGTGATCGCGGATGATCTCTTTGAGCAGTTTAAACTCCTGCTTCATCGAATAATGCACCCGCGCTTGCACTGCGCTCATGGTCTTGAGGGTTCTCTCAAGCAAAGCCAGCGTGGTTCCCACAGGAGCATTCGCGCTCATGTCGGAAATGTTCATATCCGAAATAGCGCCCAAGCGGCGACCCTCTTCGGTGATCTTGTCCAACAGTGCAGCCAAAACCTGTGAAGGCTCCTTGTAGGGGAGTGTCATCACGTTATCTTTGATGGCCCCACTTGGGACATCCACATCCCTGAATTCACCGGGCTGGATGGGGGTGTCATCCCCTTTGATCCGCATTCCACGGGCTTTTAAGCCGCCGGGGAGGTTGGACAGTGTTCCTGCATCCACCAATTGGCGAATGATTGAGGTTCCTGCGCGGGCGTATCCACCGATGATGTGGATCAATCCCAAGCCATAGAAACCAAATCCGGGGATGTAGCAATAATCAACAAAATGTTGTCTGCGGATCTTGAGAGGATCTTGTTGCTCCCAATTGCGGCGAATTGCCAAAACCTCATTGGTTCCGCGCTCAATGGTGATGACATAAGGCAGGGCAATTCCTGTCTCTTCACCATCTTCATCGGTATCCTCATAGCCTTCAATCTCCATGTCCACATGGACTTCCAGGAGTTGGTAGCGGTCATCATCTGAGGCTTTGTAGCCTTGCTGATCGGCCTTTTTCTTTTCAATATCGGTCAAGACATTGATGGGGTCACCCAGATCAATATCCCTGTAAAAGCCACTGACCTGAAGCTTACGGATTTCATTCTTGGTCTTGCGCATCACATGGGTAACACGCTCTGCCACCTTCAGATTCGATGTCCCATAGGGAATAATCATATCCTCTGCGGGGATGAAGATGGATACCTGACGGCCCAGGGCTGGGTCTTTGTACACCTTCTTGAAGGCTGATCCTGCCAGACCCAATGAGAAGAGCATGCGCTCATGCTCCGGGCGGTATTCAGGCATCTCCTCTGTCAGCTTGTAGTTCATGTCATCACGAACCCTGACTGCGGCTTCTTCTTTCAGCTTGTTGATGGCTCCAATGATCTGGGTCTTCACCGGGCCTTGAGCCGGGAATGTCTCCATGATTGACTCAGACTGAAAGCGAATGGCCGCTTCGGTCAGAACTGTGGAATAAACCCCGCAGGCTCCTGACCATGGCTCTGTGCGCTCTTCATATTTCAGGCCCAGCACCTCCAAGCCTTTAACGAATGTGTCAGCCCAATCTTTGCGGCTGTCGATGTCTGCGTTGACGAGTTCCATCAACTCTGAGCCAACGGTGGCTAAGGCTCCTTCATCCATTTCTTCTGCCAGATTGGCATCAAAATCATCGGACAACTCACTATCTGGCTCAAGTTCGATGGTGACACCACCGGCTGAGATGGTCAGGGAATCGGGGTTTTCCACTTCAATTTCAATATCAGGCTCCGGGGTGGCGATACCCATATCCATGTTGGAATAGAGAGCTTTGTCAATGTTGGTTGCCATACAAATCCTTAGTAATAGGCCATTTTTCTGTGGTACATCGGCTCATCAGCTTCATCTGAACTGATGGCAATGAATCCACCCCGTCTGAACCGCAGCAACGCCTGACTTGACGAGTCCACAAGGTCATCATGGTCTCCATTTGGGAATGAGGCCAACTCTTCCATTAACTCATCAGCCCATCTTGTTTCTGGACACCAAACCACTCCTGAAGCAAACAAATCAGAAATAGCGTTTACACGGGCTATCTTATCGTTTCCTTTGCCCGGTGTATATTCCTCAAGCGGGATCCCAATCTTTCGCAGTTCATAGATCAAAGGAGCGCCAGCGGCCTTCTTTTCCACGATCAATGTGTCTGGATTCCACTCCTTCCACATCTCAAACGCTTTTTTCTTGAGTTCCGGGAACTCCATCCTGCGTTTAAATGCATCAAGGCAGATGATGTTGGGCTTCAGATCTCCGGATTTGTCCGGGTGATAGAACACACCCCACGTTGTACAGGCCGAATAGTCCGAACGGTTGGACTTTTCAAAGGCTGTGTCCCAAGATTGGATCAGATACTCACAAGAAGGGGGCTGATCCTCTTTCCAAATCATCCACTGATCACGCTTGATGATCGCACCCTCTTCGGATGTTGGGTTTTGTTGGTACTGCGCCTCCCATTTGGACACTGGAAGCTCAGCTTTGAGGGCTTCAAGCTCCTCTTTTTTCCAAAATGCGGGCCACAGAGGCGTTCCAGAGGGCAAAATCGCCGGGAAATCTATCACTTCCCACTCGTTTACACCGTCTTTTTCTGCGTTTTTGAGGATCTGGCCCGACAGATCCCTCTTTGACCAGCGTGTCATCACAATAATGATGGCTCCACCCGGCTGTAAACGCTGTCTAGGCCCGGATGTGTACCACTCATACACATTGTCATAGACCGCAGGGTTCCCCTGCTTAGCCTCTTGTTCTGAATGAGGATCATCAATGATCAACACATCAGCACCCTTACCGGTCACAGCACCACCAACACCAATAGCAAAATAATCCCCACCTTTGTCGGTATTCCAACGGCCAGCGGCCTTGGAATCTGATGAAAGCCTTGTGGCAAACACCTTCTGAAAAGCCTCAGAGGACACAAGATTCCTCACCTTGCGGCCAAATCCAACAGCCAACTCTGCGGTGTGTGCAGTCTGAATAATCTTCTTCTCAGGGTATTTACCTAGAAACCATGAAGGCAACAAATAAGAGGCAAACTCACTCTTCGTGTGCCTGGGAGGCATATTGATAATCAACCTCTTTAACTCCCCAGAGGCAACCCTCTCAAAAGCTTCTGCCATGATCCCATGATGCTTACCCGATATAAAGCTGGGCCACATCTGCTGGACAAAGAAGATAAAAGACTCCCGGCATCTTTCCACTCTGTCCAACTCTAAAAGCTGCCTGACCTTATTCTGTTCTGCGACAGGCAATCTATCCATTGCCTTCAGATATGAACCAATCTCAGATTTGGTGAGCAAACTCATAGGCTGACAATATCCTTGACCGATTTATCCACTACCCGGATTGAATGGAACTTTCTTGGCTTTCTTGATAAATGACCATCATGCTCAAGCCTATGAACAATCCTGCATATATTCGATCTGGACTTTAGGCCCATTGCCAAGGCAATGGCCTCATAAGACGGAGGCGCACGATGAAGCTTGATGTAAGCCTTAATAAACTCCAAAACCATCTGCGCTCTGTCCGTCATATACCCTCCGTGTTTAAACTATAACTGTTCGCACGAACAATTGCAACGCTTATTTTTTTTATATATATACCCCCGGGGGGGGTGCGTGTTTGGGAAGAAGGGGGGGGTGTTTGTGATTTGGGGGAATTGTGTGAGTGGATTAGTGCGTAAGCGGTGGAGGGGCTGAAGTGGTCAATTCCGGTCTCCCCCGGTGTAGTGGGTCACGCTCGGCGCCGTTTACACGCACATCGCCCCCTTGCACCTACTGGTTTCCCTCTGTAGCGTCACGCTCGCTTGCGCTCCAATAGCTTGAGATGACCAGCCAACTCACGCTTGAGTTGCTCAGGTGTGGACTGCTTCGCATCCAGGTCTGTTCGGTCTGTGAATAGACCGATTGCCTTGCCCATCAACTCCAATGCTTTGATGCGGACAGCGTCAGTCTGAGCGCTTTTGCTGTGCGCTATCAACTGAGCCATCACATACCTTCGAGTCGCCGCGTTATCCTGTATCAGGTTGTCAGCGGTCATCTCCCATGCATCTTGGCGCATCTTGGTGATGCGCTCATCCTTTGCCAGCTTATAAGCCGCCGCCATGATGGTTGCATCTGCCCCTTGGGCATTTGGGTATGCTTGTCTGTATGCTTCCTTGTATGTTTTCCCCTCGATGAGACCTTGAGCAAAGCTTAGTTGACTGCCTGTCAGATCCTTTGTCTTGTACTCTTCTAGCACTGCCCTTCTATGCATCTTAGGTTTCTCTGCGATAGCGGCCAACCGTTCCGCTTCGCTCTCATTCACGGGGTTTTCATCCTTGTCATCTTGATCATCATGCATCGCCCCTTCAAGCCTTGCCAGATAATCCTCTTGACTCATTCGCCCAGCAGTGCCCCGCTCATTCATGCCATTCCCCTGTACATTCAAACACCACTGGACAACCGTCCAGCTTTGTTCGCATCTTATCCACACCCTGTGCATAAGTCAATAAGTTGTCCACAACCCTGTGGATAATCTATTCC
>JAUKPQ010008522.1:0-14793 GCA_032273045.1 Chloridella minuta
GTCCAACGCTAAAGATTAACCAATAACCACCGATAAAAGATGAGCAACCGATAAAGGGGGGGAAACAAACGATAGTTTGAGGGGGGGGTTATTAAATTCCGAAGGAATTGGGTATTATAGTATCCCATAATTATTTTCTGTTATATAATATATAGGGGGGATATATATCTATTTTACGCTCAGAATGAGCGTATTTATAACCTATCTGTTCGGTTTTAGTACTTTGAACAGGTTATCTATAGTATATATATAATATACGGAGTCGCTCCGTTTAAGACTCCGCTCCTCCTATAATAATATTATAAATAATATATATAATGGGAATAGTCTGCCCGTTTATAGGGACCGTTAAATAACCGTTTTAGGGGGCAATCGTGGGCCGTAAGCCAGGGGTACAAAATATACCCAAGGACGCTGCTCAGAAGCAGGTCCTAGAATTACTAAGCCAAGGCTCTACTGTGGTAGATGCCATGAAAGCCGTAGGACGCAACGACGTAACTTTCCGTCAATGGTCCATGGCAGACCCAGACTTTAAAGATAAAGCGGACAAAGCCCGCCTATCTGGTAAGGGTGTCAAGGCAGACCTAGCCAACCTAAAGGATATCTCCTTTGAGGATTTCTCTGAGCAATTCCTAGACACCAAACTCTTTGACCATCATAAGTCATGGATTGACCTAGTAGAAGGCCGTGAGCCAAGATGGGTTCATCCTTCAATGACTTACGAGCAAGCAGCAACCAACCGTGTACTTATCAACGTACCACCTGAGCATGCTAAGTCAACAGTACTTACCATCAACTATGTTACCTACCGCCTAGCAGTAGACCCTAACGTTAGAATTATTATCGTCTCTAAGACGCAAGGTATGGCACGTAAGTTCCTATCTGCGATTAAGACAAGATTAAGCCATCCTAACTGGACTAAGTTACAAATGGCATTTGGCCCTAATGGCGGCTACAAGGCAGACTCACCTACATGGTCTGCTGACATGATTTATCTAGGAGCAGGTCGAGACTCTGGCGAGAAGGACCCTACGGTGCAAGCCCTAGGATTTGGTTCTCAGATTTACGGAGCCCGTGCTGACCTGATTATCCTTGACGATGTGGTGATGAATGCAAACGCCCATGAGTGGGAGAAGCAAATTGAATGGCTTCAAAAAGAAGTTATCACCCGCCTAGGGCGGCACGGAAAACTACTTATTGTAGGAACCCGTGTCGCACCTATAGATTTATATAAGATGATACGAGATGGCGACCAATGGACAGGTGGCAAGACACCATTCACATACTTCTCATGTCCAGCAGTTTTAGAATTTGATGAAGACCCTACCAAATGGAAAACGCTTTGGCCGTGGACCGATAGGGCAGAAGGTGATGTAGATGAACCTAACGAGCAAGGGCTATTTCCCAAGTGGGATGGACCCTCGTTATTTACTAGAAGGTCTGAAGTCGCTCCCTCTGTTTGGGCGATGGTATACCAACAGGAAGACGTTCAATCCGACTCCATATTCTCGCCAACAATTGTGGCAGGATGTGTTAATGGTATGCGAAAGCGCGGACCGCTTAAAGAGGGCGCCGCAGGACATCCAAGAAACGCACAATCAACCTACACGATAATTGGTTTTGACCCTGCTGTATCAGGACGTTCTGCTTTCGTAGCAGTAACCTACAATCGTTCAGATGGAAAAATTTACGTTTTAGATTGCGTCAACATGGTTGACCCTTCCCCTCAAAAGGAAGATGCTCTCATTAGAGAGTGGGTAGAGAAATACAACCCACAAGAGTTTAGAGTGGAAATCAACGCCCACCAGAAGTACTATGCTATGGACACCGACCTTCGGAACTACCTAGCATCTTATGGATGTCAACTTAACTCTCACTTTACTGGCAAGAACAAATGGGATGTAGGATTTGGTGTAGCCTCTATGGCAAGCCTCTTCGGCTCAGAACGAGATGGCCGATTCCAAGATAACAACATTCTAGAGTTACCTTCTAACGAAGGCTCAGAAGGTCTTAAGTCTTTAGTACAGCAACTGATTATTTGGAAGCCTGATACTAAGAACCCAACCGACTGTGTGATGGCACTATGGTTCGCTATAATCCGTTGTAGAGAACTTATGCAGACATCAAGCAAGGTCGGGCAGTATCAAACAAACAGATGGGCTACCAGAGCACAAAAGGCTGGACGTGGTTCACTTAATTTAGATGAAGCCTTTGCAGAGCAATGGCAGGAAACCTACGGTTAGGATATAAAATGAGCGCAAGAAATACAGGCGGAATTTCAGGTTCCGGTGGGTCAAATGTAAATCCATTATATCGACCATTTAAAGCAGTAAGTGATGCTGTTAGTCGTTACATGGAAAACACTTCTGAAGCAAATCGTCAAGCAAATTTGGCTGAACAAAAATATGGTCGTGGTAGTGCTCAATTTCAAAAAGCACAAGATAACTATCAGGGTGCAGTTTTTCAAAATCGTAAACCACCTAAAGCAAAATAATTTTTTTCTTCTACGTTAGGATATAAATGGCATTATCAATTGAACAGGTAGTAGCACGGGTACAATCCCTGCGCTTCCGCAATAGCGAGAGAGATGCTCGTAACCTTGACGTCCTTGCTGTTCGTAAAGGTAAGATTTCTGAAGTATATCCTGACTTCTTTCCAGATGGGGTAGATGCCAATGTCGTGGCAAATTTTATTGATATCGTTGCCAGGGACCTTTCGGAAGTTATGGCGCCTCTGCCAGCGGTTAATTGCTCAGCCGCTAATCAGGTCAATGACCGTGCTCGTTCTTTTGCCGATAAGCGTACTCGTATTGCTAGTAATTATTTTCAACACTCTGACCTCGCAATCCAAATGTACTCAGGAGCAGACTGGTATATAACCTACGGTTTCGTTCCATTCATTATTGAATTAGATGACGAGTTAAAACTACCTCGCATCCGTATCGAGAACCCAATTGGTTCATACCCAGAGTTTGACCGCTTTGGACGCTGTGTTGCTTTTGCTAAGCGATACATGCTTTCCCTTGGAGAGTTAGTAAGCCAGTTCCCAGAATATGAAGTTCAACTTCTTGGTGGGTATGGCTACAAGCAAGACCTTAATGCTCAAGTAGAAATGATTCGTTACTACGACGATGAGCAATCTTTAATTTTTATCCCTCAAAAGGATAACCTAGTATTGTCACAAGCCAAGAATCCTCTTGGTAAGATGATGGTAGTTGTTGCACGTAAGCCATCTATTGATAGCGAACTACGTGGACAGTTTGATGATGTACTTGGAATTCAATTACTCCGCAACCGTTTTGCCTTACTGGCGATGGAAGCAGCGGAGAAATCAGTACAGGCACCTATTGTACTTCCTAACGATGTACAAGAACTTCAGTTGGGTGGCGATGCGGTTATTCGTACCGCCAACCCTGCTGGTGTTCGTCGTGTAGAACTTACTCTACCACAAGGCGCATTCACCGAACAACAATTACTAAACCAAGAACTTCGAGTTGGTGCTCGTTACCCTGAAGGACGTACAGGTAACATTGATGCATCTATCGTTACTGGTCAAGGCGTACAGGCTCTTATGGGAGCCTTTGATACACAAGTTAAATCAGCACAGGCTATCTTTGCTGCAGCACTTCGTGATATCATCCGCATCTGTTTTGAAGTAGATGAAGTTATCTACCCAGAAGAGAAGACAATCCGTGGCGTTGACTCTGGTTCACCATATGAAATTACATACAAGCCTACAAAAGATATTAAGGGTGATTACTCAGCAGATGTCCGTTACGGAATGCTTGCTGGTCTTAACCCAGCCCAAGGACTTATCTTCATGCTTCAAGCATTGGGTGGCAAGTTAATCTCTAAAGATATGGCTATGCGTGAGTTACCATTTACAGTTAACGTAACTCAAGAGTTAGAAAAGATTGAAATTGAAGATATGCGTTCTGCACTTCTAGGTTCATTAACTGCATATACTCAAGCAATTCCGCAGATGGCTACACAGGGACAAGATGCTTCTGAGGTTGTTCGTAAGATTGCTGCGGTAATCAAAGCACGCCAAAAGGGACAAGCATTGGAAGATGCTATAGAGGCAACCTTTGCGCCGCAACAACAGGTTCCTCCTGCTGGAGCACCAGGCGCTATGGTTGAGCAAACGTCCCCTGCTCCCTCCGCTGTTCCAGCGGGAGGTCCTTCTCCAGAAGGTCCAATGGCACAAGCAGGACCGCCAGTAGATATTCAATCAGTTCTTTCAAGTTTGACTGGTAGTGGTAAGGGTAGTGCAAGAGTAGTTACAAGAGGCTAATTAAGTAGGGGACAATGACAACAATCATAGGCATAGAGTATAAAGATAGTTGCTTCATAGTTGCTGATAGCAGAACTACAGATGAGAGTGGAAGAATCTACACTCATCCAGAAGTAAAAAAGATTTCAGAAAATGGAATGTTTTTAATTGCAGGTTCGGGCGAGACGCTACCTTGCGATATAGCACAACATGTGTGGGAACCACCTACACCAACCAAGCAAGACCGTCAAGACCTTTATCGTTTTATGATTGTAAAAGCAATGCCATCTCTGCGTAAGTGTTTGTCAGAGAATGGTTATAATTTTGATGAGGACAATAAAGAAATTCGATTTCAGTTTATAATGGCTGTTGGTGGAGAGATATTCGATGTTGACCAAGAGTTATCCATTAGTAAATCTGCAGATGGAGTATACGCTGCAGGCTCAGGTGCTGCATACGCATTAGGCGCTATACATGCTGGAGCAGATGCATACGAAGCAATGGAAATTGCATCTAAGTTAACAGCATTTACAGCAGGACCTTATATGTCAAAAGAACAACCCAGAAAAATTAAGTAGGAGGAATCATGGCAGGCAATCAAAATAGTGGTGGTTATCGCCCAACTGCACCTCAAAATAATCCAGCAAATGTAAATTTGTTAGGCGGCAATGGCACTAATGGAGATTACTCAGGCTTTGCTTATGGTCAAAATAAAGCATTAAATGAATCAAGAGTGGCTGGCAACGCAGCAGTATCTAGTATTAAAGGTTCTGGTACGCCACCAATGGAAACAACACCATTAACTGCAATCAATGCCGAAACCCAATTGCCAAGTCAAAGCATTATGGATGGTGCCCCTATGGGTCCTGGAGCAAACTCAATTCCTGGATTACCAAAGAATGCATCTGGAGACCCAGACATAGATATAATTCGTGACCAGTATCCAGTTATGCAAGCATGGGCAAGTATGCCTGGAACAACTAGAGCAACTGCTGATTTGATTAATTATTTGGGAACAGTTATTTAATGATTATTTGGGATAAAATATCAAATATCCAAAAAACATTTAGGAAGAAACCTGATGTTGCGGAGACACCTACTCATACCCAAAATGGTTGGGCTAAATTTGGTATTGTACTTGACATTGCTAAAAGAATGCCAGTTAACGCAGGTTCAGCAAGTGCTATAATTGGTGACGCAAAAGAAGCATTGACAAATGCAAAGAACAATATTGCTGGTTCTAGATATAATGAAGAGATTGAAAAAGCCAGAGTTAAAGCAATTACTGGTATTGGTGAAAACCTGGGAACAGCGCAAGGTTTAAAAACGCTACCTACTGCTGGTGCAGCAATTGGTGGTGCAGGTGGTGCTGTATTTGGCGCTGGTGTTGGTGCAATTCCAGGTGCTATTGGTGGAGCAGTTGTAGGCGCAGGCGCCGCAGGTGTTACATACGGTATTGCAGAGTTAGATAAAGCAACAAATGGTAAACTAATTGATACTTTAATGTCAAGCACTAAAGGTTTACGTTCAAATTACTCATTTGTTCGTGAAGCAGCAGATGCCCATTTAGGTTTAGGATTACTTGCTGGATTAGCACAAGCAGGCGGAGCAGTTGCTGGAGCAGTTGTTGGTGCTGCTGCTACTGGCGCAGCGGCTGGTTCTATTGTTCCAGGTTATGGAACTATAATTGGTGGTGTTGCAGCAGGTGGAGCAGCACTAGGTGCTTACCTTGGTGGAAAGCAAAGTAGAGTTGTAGCAGAATCTGGTATTCTTGGAGAAGAACTAAAATTAGCAGCAGAGGCTGCCCAATCTCCAGAAGGACAAGAAAGATATAACTTCGGTAGAGATACAACAAGACTTGCTGGTAAAGTTACAGGATTAAAACCATTACAAGAACCAGATAAAGGTATTGGTGCAATTACTTCTGGTCTTGTAAATACATTGGCTGAAGGTGCCTTTTTGCCAGAGGCTAAAGCATTGCAAATAACAGGTAAAGTTGCTAAAGCAACAACTGCTGGTGGCATAACAGCGAAAAGCCAAGGAATTGTAGCGGATAGATTACAAAGAGTTTTTGATACTCCTATGTCAAAGGCTGATAGACTAGAAGCAGATGTAGATTTACTTAAGAGAACTGCTGCTGGGGAAGACACTGTTTATACTCCATTATTTGAGTTTAACAAAAATAATGATGTTGCTACAATTATGAATCGCACAGAATATCGTCTTGGTACCGATGTCTCTAATATTTCTGCATCATTATTGGCTGGAAAAAGTTTTGATGAGCAGGCTCTTATTTATCGAGTTGGTCGTGGAGACGCAGCAGCGGTAGAAGAAATGTCTACGAAATATGCAGCAACTTTTGCACAAGTATTAAGAGCAGAAGGAAAGTTAAGCACTGCAGAAGTAGCATTTTCTCAATTCCCTAAATATAATACTTCTTTAACGCCTCAAAGCAAAGTATTAAAAGCAAAAGCAAAAGACAAGGTTAAAATCCTTGAAGCAGAACTTGAAGATTATAGAAAACAATTTACTGATTTAGAGAACGGTTTAAGCCTACGTGGCGCATTAGCGGAACGCACCACATCGGTAATTCCATTGGTTGAAAAACTACGGAATGATATGGCTAAACAAAGAACTGCAAATAAATTAGGCGTTAATAAGATTGATGATGTTCCTAGAGAGACATTACTTGGAACAGTAAAACAAAGAGTTTGGCAAAGTAATCCTTTTGGTGCAGTTATTCGTACAGTTGAACGATACTCTGACGATGCCCCGCACAGCACTGTTAACTTTAATGACCTAGTTCAATCATCTTCCGCTGTAAGAACTAATCTTAGAAGTGGTGTTGAAACTGGATTAATTGCTCCAGATAAATCTATTTCATACTACAATGCATTTTTAGGTGCTAGGTCAGAGGCCCAAAAATTAACCGTTATAGAATCAATTACAAAAGAAGTATTTGACAATGCTGCTAAAAAATATGGTGTTGAAGGAACAAGCAAGGAATTAATCCTTGCTAATTATGTTTATTTAATGAAGTCAACTAAAAACAAAGCATCAGAAGCGGCAAAAAAAGAACGTGCATTTATGATTGACCCTGCTGGTGAAATTGTTAAGGACCCACAATTAATATCACAACTAGCCAACGGCTCCTATCTTCCTGATATTGTTTTAATTGACAAAGCATTTAATCGTTTTCAGAAAAAACAAAACGATGAATATCCATGGGCTAAAAGTGCTGGAGTTGCGTTTAAGGTTGGATATGATGAGTTAAACTCTCTTTGGAGAATGTTTACGCTTTGGCGTACAGGATACCCAATTAATATTATTCGTGACTCTACATTTAGAACAGTCGCCGATGGCCAATTTTTTAATGTAGTAAAAAACTTTGGCAAAGAAGAACTTGAAGACTTTACTTCACTTAATAATAGCGTTGCAAAAGTTGACCGTTGGACTAAAGGCGTAATTAATAAAGACTCTAAAATAGCAGAAGTTAAAAAAGAAATTAATCTTAGGGCTGAAATTCTTGCAGATATAGAAAAAAATCTTAAAGACGCAGGATACGATATTGCTAATCCACCTAAAAAAATAAGACCAGAAGTTCAAACAATTTTAGGCAATCGTAACAAGGTAAGACGAAACATGGACGCCTTACTTAAGCATGAACAAGAACTGCTTGGTAAGATTCCAGCCAAAGTAGTTGGACCTAAGACATTTACTATTGGTGATTATGCATTTGATGGCGCCTTTGGCGGACCATACGGCAGAATGAGCATGCAACAGATTCGTGGTAAGAACGATATTCGCGCATTGCTAGCATCTGACAAAGAGTTGCAAATTGCTGAATTAAAGCGTGGCCGTGAGGGTGGAACTTGGATTAATCCAAAACTTGAAAACAAAGAAATTCACCTCAAGTCTTGGGAAAACGTATTAGTTAACATCCTTGCTAACGACCCAATTGCCATGGAAATTATGAAGGGTACACCAAAGGCTCAAGTTTTAAAACTTATTAAAAGTGATAAACTTGGAACCTATATTGATAGATTTGGTTTTACTCCTGAACTTAAAAAAGACCTTCGCAGAAGTGATGCACAGTACATCTATGATAGAGTAGGTGCTGCCGTCAATCAATTTGCTCCAGATTTAAAACTACAAAAAATGGTTTCAGAAAGAAAAATTACAACTGTTGAACTAGAAAAGATGTTCCCAGATGTAGAAAAACGTCCTGGCGTAAGCACTGACCTTGCATTAGATTTATTAGCACAGAGCAAGATAGTAAATTACATAAATAAAATTACAAAAGATGGCGTTACTTGGATGGCAACCGTCCCAACAAGTAAATTAATTTTTAATCCATATTTTAGAACTAGATATGAAGAAAAACTTCAGGGTATGGTTGGCATGGCTAACGCTCAAGGAGCAATCCTGGGCGCAAAAGATTTAAAGAATTTTGATGCTGCCGCTAGAGCGTATGCAATAAAAGAATTGCGTTCTAAAATAAATGGATTTAGCCGTGATATGAACTATCCAGCAATCATGAACTATCTATTTTCATTCTTCCCTGCTATTGTAGAGCAATGGCGTACATACGGTAGAATTGCTATGGAGAATCCAGAGTTCCCATACAAGGTAGCCCAAATGATTACTATCCCAGAGAAAATAAGTCAAATTAAAGTTGACGAATCTGGTCAAGAGTACATAACAGCCGTACTGCCAATGTTTGGTGGAATAGAAGCACGCTTTTCTCCAGATTGGTTTAACCCAATTAACCCTACTGGTGGCTCTATTATCTCTACAAGCCCAACAGTTTCTGCTATAGTCAATCAGATTCTAAAGGAAACTAACACTACACTTCCTAAGCAAATCGAGGAGTGGATTCTTCCATTTGGAGTTCAGGCAGATACTACAGCAATCTTTACTCCAACTACTATACGTAGAGTTTCTCAAGCAATTGGTTCCTATATAGCAGAGAATCCAGCACAGTTAAATAGAGATACTGCTATGCTACTAACTCAGAGGCATTTTGATTTTAATCAAAAGTATCATAGACAACCAAATCCAACAGAACTAACGGAAATAACTGACCAAGCAAAGAGCGATGCTAAGAAACTTGGATTCATCCGAGCACTTGGTGCTGGCTTACTACCTAAGCAACCACGTTATGTAAGCCCATGGCAAACATATGCTGACCTACTTAAGAAGTATACAGATGATTTTGGTCAAGATGATGGAACCGACAAATTCATTGAAGATTATCCAGATTATTTCATGATATTAGATAAGGTCTCTGACCCACTATCTGGACTTAACTCAGACAGAACTTCGGTTGAATTAGTAAAGCGCAATATGCCAGTTGTTGAAAAAATGGTTGCGTATCTTGGTGATGACCCAGACTTAAGAGTCCTTGGTGCTGTATTCAATGATACAGATTATGCTTTCTCTAGTAGTGCTCAAGCATGGTTAACTACAAATACTATTCCAAATACTAAGAAAAAGTTTAGAGACCAACAGTCGGCATTTGAGAATACACGTTCTTCGGTTGTTAGCAAGGGCTGGAAAGACTGGAACGTATTAATTGAAAGCGTTACTCAAGCAATTGAGCAAAATGACCCTCCATACGACCCAGCAACTAGTTTTGGTAAAGCAATATTAGATGGATATAAGGAAGCATTTATTACATCCATGAGAACTCAGAATCCAATCTGGGTTGATGAAAAAGAAGATAGAGATACTAACTCTAAATTAAATAATGTTGTTGATGTCTTGACACTTGCGGCTAATGACCCTAAGTTGGGTGCTGACCTTGGAAAGCAAGCAAGATGGCACTCTATTGTAGAGTATTTAAACTTTAGATACTATGTAAAAAATAGACTTGATGAGCGTAAAGTAACGATTGATTCAAAGGATGCTTCTGACATAAAGGCAGAGGCTGATAGATTTGTTCTTCAGTTACGCAAAGAAGATGTTAACTTTGGTAAGTTTTATGATAGATACTTTGGCAACGATAACTTTGACCATGTTACTCAGGAATAGGAATAGGTAAATGACGCAAACAGGAAAACCAGTTGGTGCTGGTAAATACACTCCAGGAGCAGTAGTACCTACCCCAAAACCTACCCCTAGTGCTGCCCCAGTATTAAACCCTAACAGCATTACTGGGCTTGATAAAATTCTTGAAAGTAAATTTGGACAGAAAATAACTCCAGAGATTAACTATAGCCAAATAGTATCATTTGATGACAATGAGATTCTTGAACTTGGAAAAGTTCTTGACAAACTAGGGAAAAGCGTAGGAAATTCTAAAGGAACTATAAGAAAAATTTTAGCAGAAGACTCAGTTATAAGCAGCATTGTTAAAGATAATCAAGACCGTGGATTTATTGCTGTTAGAGATGCGTTACTTAGAGACTATACTCCTGTAAACGTTAAACAAACAGCAGAGAACCTACCATCAAGAACTATATCTAAGGTTGACCCAGTTGTCTTTGGTGAGGTAATCAATAAAGTATTTGAAAAAGTTGCTATGAAAAAAGGAACACTAGAGCAGGTTAATGCTTTAATTCAGGAGTTCCTACCTCAAATGGAGACTGGAACATTAACTGAAACTAAAAAGGTTAAGAATCCTAAGACTGGCAAGTTGGAGTCCGTAACTACCGTAACTCCTGGCATGAGCCAAGAAAAGGCCCAGGTTTCAATTGAGCAAAGAATTAAAGAATTATATCCAGATGAGGTTGACACAGCCTCTAGAATTGATTTCAATTCCTGGCTTGGCAAGAATACACTAGGAGCATAATGGCCACTAATACAGGAACTCAAACAGCGGCATCCTATGGCATTACAGAGGCTCTGCTAGCAACCTATCCAGAGTTAAAAGAAGTATATGAACTATTTAAATCTGGCGACCAGGGTGCTGCCCTTGAAGCGTTGTTTAAGACTGATTACTATCGTACTAGCAACTCGACTGTAAAGACAAGAGAAAAGCAAAAACTAGAGCAACCTCAGGTATACGCTGATGCTGTAGAGAAGTACAAACTTGCTGCTCGTCAACGCCTTGTGGCTTCTGGCATACAGATTGATACGGACACATTTGACCAAGTAGTAGAAGATGCTTATGCTAGAGGCTTAGATGATAACCAAGTAGACCAAGCAATAGTAACATCTGGGGAGATTACTGGCTTTGGTGGCAATATCCTTGGTGATACAACTGGATTAAAGACCTATGCTAATTCATATGGTGTAAATCAATTATTAAATGATTCTTACTGGACTCAAAAGTCACAAGACCTATTTTCTGGAACAGTAACAAAAGAAGATATTCAAAACGAGATTAGAGAATTGTCCGCATCAGCCTATCCAGCCTACGGTGACCAAATCCTTGGTGGCGTATCTTTTGATTCTCAAACATCAAATGTTAAGCAATCAATTGCTACATATTTAGAATTAGACCCAGAAGCAATTACTAATGATAATAAGACATTTAGAATGATAACCCAATGGGTTAATCCAAATACTGGCAAGCCAGAAAAAATGCCTCAATGGTTAGTTGAAAAGACTATTAAGAGCACCCCTGAATGGGGATATACTAAGAATGCTTTAGATACAATAGACTCTTTGTCTAACAAAGTATTATCAGATTGGAAGTTAATTTAATGGCTGTTGTAAAAAAAGGTGACACATTAAGTGCAATTGCTAAGGCTAATAATACAACAGTCAAGGCCATTGTTGACGCTAATCCACAAATTACTAATCCCAATTTAATCAAACCTGGTCAAACAATAACTATTCCTAGTGCCACAAAATCTGCTACGCCAGCAATTGATTGGTCAGTTAATCCATTAATTCCAGGTACTGGGTTGTTAGATTTGACTGCACCACAGAACGCAGCATCGGCACGACTACAGGCTCAGGCAAATGCATACTTTGCTGCAAATCCTGATATAGACCCATTAACTGGACAAAAGAAGGTAGTAGTTCCGCCTCCAGCATCTGGTGGTAATACTTCTCCAATTATCGAGCAACCAGATATTGCTGCAACCGTATCATCTACTGGAAACATTAGTACAGCAGGGGCAGAAGCACCAACCTATAAGGCTCCAGTATTAAGTGCCTCAGAAATGCTTGCAATACAACAGGCAAAAGCAGCAGAAATAAGCCGTGTAAATGCTATTGATGTATTGAAGCAAAGATTTGCTCAATATGGACTAGAGTCACTAGCAACAGTAATTAAAGACTTAGCAGCAGAAGGCGCAACTGAAGCAACAATTGGTTTTGCATTACAAAACACCCCAGAGTACAAACAGCGTTTTAAGGCTAATGACTTGCGTCTAAAGAAGGGCTTAGCAGTATTATCTCCTGCAGAGTACATTACCCTAGAAGATACATACCGCCAAGTATTACGTTCTTACGGATTAAAGCAATTTGATAATGACCTATACGTATCCCAATTCATTGCTAACGATGTATCTCCAACTGAACTAACTGGAAGAGTACAGGCAGCAACTCAGCGAGTATTAAATGCTGACCCAATGGTGGCTCAGACTCTTAGAAGTTATTACAACCTTGGAAATGAAGATTTGATTGCTTATGCTTTAGACCCTGAATCTCAATTGTCTAGCGTTCAAAGCAAGATTACAACAGCAGAAATCGGTGCAGCAGCAAAGGTGCAAGGATTAAATGTTGGACTAAGTACTGCTGAAGGATTAGCAATGCAAGGTGTAACTCAAGAGCAAGCGCAAAAGGGTTATTCATCAATTGCAGAGATATTACCTGCATCTCAAAAACTTAGCGAAATCTATGGCAACCTAGATGCTTATGGACAAAGCCAAGCAGAGAAAGAAGTCTTTGGTGGTTTAGCATCTGAGAAACGTAAGCGCGAGAAATTAGCGCAAACAGAAATAGGAACCTTCTCTGGTAAATCAGGTATTTCAAGAGGAGCATTAGGTAGCCAAGGTAAAGGCGCCTTTTAACAAACAGAATCCTATGTGAATCTATCGGCCTCACATAGCGTACTAGACCGATAGCAAGAGCCAGCCTAGTTCCCCGACTAGAATCTGAGGCTTGCGACTACAACGAATAGAAGGGTGGGTTGCTATGAGCAACAACTACTGGGATGAAGACGAAGACGACCTAGATACCGACAACGGTGTGCAACTGGATGGAAGCGATTTACTTAAAAAATTGCGGAAAGCCAAGCGCAACGATGAGAAGCGTATCAAGGAACTTACAGAGCAACTTGAGGGATTATCCAAGGCGCAGCGTGAGCGTACAGTCAAAGAAGTCCTAGAAAAGAAGGGCGTAAATGCCAAAGCAGCAAGATTAGTCCTAAAGGACTTGGATGATGTTAGCGAGGAGACAGTAAATAACTGGCTCGATGATAACGCAGACTTGTTTGGACTAACTGTTAGCAAAGAAGAGCCAAGAGTAAGTGAGACAGACCGTGCTGCACTACGTCAGCAAGATGTTATCACCCAAGGTGCAATTACCCCAGACCGAGCAGAGGATTTAAATCTTCGCATCGACAATGCAGATTCAATGGATGCATTACTCGATGTACTTCGCTCAAACAATTAATTTCCGTTCATAGTCACTTGGAGGTGACGTAATGGCTAATGCCTATACCACAACAGGTTCTTCCTCTCTAGGAGGTACCGCAGGTGCGGCTGGATTAGTACAGAAGGCGTATGACCGTCTTCTAGAATTCGCTCTCCGTTCAGAACCCCTAATTCGTTCTGTTGCAGATAAGCGTCCAGCACGCCAAGCAATCCCAGGTTCAACAGTTGTTCTACAACGCTACGTTGACCTAACAGCAGCAACAACTGCGTTAACAGAAGACACTGACCCAGATTCAGTAGCGCTGTCTACACCAACATCAGTAACTATTACTCTTGCAGAGTACGGTAACTCAGTGTTGGTAACACGTGCTCTTGAGTTATTCTCATTGGCTGATGTTGACCCAGCAATTGCTAACATGATTGCATTCAACCTTGCAGATTCTATCGACAAGGTAGCAATGACAACTCTTCGTGGCGGTTCAAACGTGATTTACTCAGGTTCAACTGCTACATCAACTGCAACTGTAACAGCAGCGGCTACACTATCTTCAGCAAACATCCGCAAGGCTGTTGCTAAGTTACGTGCTGGCAATGCAACAGGTCGCAAGGGTTCACTATACTGGGCTGGTTTACACCCAGAGGTATCCCACGACCTACGTGCTGAGACAGGTTCAGCAGGATGGTTACTTCCTAACCAATACGGTTCTTCTCAAGACCGCATCTGGGCAGGAGAAATTGGAACATACGAAGGTGCTTACTTCGTAGAGTCTCCACGTCTGTACACAGCAACTGATGGTGCTGCATCTGCAAAGGTGTACCGCACAATCGTTGCAGGACAGCAAGCATTGGCTGAGGCAGTTGCCGAAGAGCCACATGTAGTAATCGGACCAGTAGTTGACAAGTTAATGCGTCACCGCCCAATGGGTTGGTACGGCGTACTTGGCTTTGCACGCTACCGTGAAGAAGCACT
>JAUKPQ010008633.1:0-14787 GCA_032273045.1 Chloridella minuta
GATTGCTGGGTACAATAACCAAACAGTTTGGTTATTCAACAAAACTGTAGTATACTACAGTGAAAGGAAATTATGTTATTATCATTGAAAAATAAAATAATAATAATGACCATGATGTTTTTAACAATCATGTCTATTCCTTCGCCAACACAAATAGCAATAGATATGCCTACAATCACCCTAAAGAAGATTGATATGAAGCAAATTGCATGTATGGCAAGAAATATTTATTATGAAGCAGGGGCAGAAGCAATGCCCGGACAAGCCGCCATTGCCAGAGTGGTATTAAATCGTGTTAATCATGGGTTCGCTGAAACACCTTGCAAAGTTATCTATCAAAAAACATTAATCAACGAAAATGTTGTATGTCAGTTTAGTTGGGTATGTGAAGGTAAAGATGACCCAAGCAAATCAAATCCAAAATATAAACGAGCATTGAAAATTGCGTATGAGGTAATGGTGTACGATATGTATAAGAATGTTGTTCCTAAATCAGCATTATTCTTTCACGCAAATACAATTGATCCATTATGGCCTTATAAACAAGTAGCAAGGATTGGTAATCATATTTTCTATAGTAAGCAGAAGGCGAAGAATGAACAGAAGCCCAACAAGACATGAGTTTCATACTAAAATGTATAGAGAAACTTTAGCAGAAGATCCATTGAATGAAGATGCTATTAATAGCATACAACATTACGAGGATTATGACCGTCAGGATAAAGATCGTGCAGCAGACTTAGAATGGCGTAAAGATAACTTAGAGTATGACTTGCGTTCTACTAAGTGGATTATAGAGAAAGCTAAAAGTGATAATGTATATGCTCAACACCTATACGCAGCAATTTGTAATAATGATTTTCAAAGAAATGATGTATGGCCTATACTAACTGGTAAAAAATGGAGTTGTAGTTGGAGACACGCGGGAGCAATAGTTGCTGATATGCGTGAACAAGGCGACTACATGGATTGGTACTGTACTGGTATACAGGGTGATGACGCAATTGATGAGGAAGTATTTCAGAATATGGATGACCATCAAAAACGAGAGATTTTTGAAACTAAAGCATATGTTGCTGAAAGTATAGTTACTGACGAAATCCGTGAAGATTTGTTCAAATTAGGCTGGATCGTCATACAAGATACCACACCCGACTAAATACGATAGAGGAGATACTATCATGTTAGAAACATTATTCTGGTTATTTTTAGGCGCATTTGTGGGATGGAACTTCCCGCAACCTCAGTTTGCTAAAAACATTCAAGCAAAAGTTTTATTAATGTTTAGTAAGAAAGAATAAGTATCATCAATGATAATTCCTGATATAATTCCTATAACATACATGGCTGGAACCGGCGGGAATATTCTCACTCAATTTTTAATAAAAGCAAAGAACTTAGATTTTTCTGATATATTATTAAGTGAGCATGGAAACGCTCACGGAAATAGACATGAAGTTGACATCTCCACTTTTTGCAAGATGGGGGTGGCTTATTCAGACATGGAAAAAATAAAAAATATTACGAACGCTACTAGATTTAGTAATACGGTTGCTCCATACTTTATACCAACTCATTTAGTGAACATGGCGATATTTAAAAATTATTTTAATAAAATCATTAGGATAACTTATACCGAAGATGATATCTTAGATTTGGCTTATATCTACTTTATGAAATACTATATGGACATTTATGACCCAACTGAGGTGTTATCTATGTTCATTGAAGATAACGATAGAGATATCAAAGCAACATATTCATATAAACTTTTTTTACCATATTTTAAACACTTCCCATCTGATGACAATATTTTATATGTTGCATGGGAAGAAATATATAAAGGTGATATAGATGATTTAATAAATAGATTATCAGGATTCACTGATATACCAAAAATTAATTTTAACAAAAATATGATTAGTAATTGGAGACAGGTAACAACAGCAAGTCTCACTGAAATTAAAGATAGGATACAACATGGCTTATAGCACACAAGTGATTGATCATTATGAAAACCCACGCAATGTGGGTAGTTTTGGTAAAGAAGATGAAGATGTGGGTACGGGAATGGTCGGTGCCCCTGCTTGCGGTGACGTAATGAAACTGCAAATCAAAGTAGACCCTGTAACAGGAATAATATCAGATGCAAAATTTAAGACATATGGGTGCGGGTCGGCAATTGCTAGTTCAAGTCTTGTCACAGAGTGGGTCAAGGGTAAAACATTGGATGAAGCTGGAGCCCTCAAAAACTCAACAATCGCCGAACATCTCGCCCTCCCCCCAGTCAAAATCCACTGCTCCATCCTCGCCGAAGACGCCATCAAAGCCGCAGTAGAAGATTACAGAAAGAGGCACTAAAATGAGTACAGAAGCCGATAAACTTAAGCATAGCAGACGCTTGCTTAAGGATGATAATGCCATCCATAAACAATTGAAAATTGCTAAACAACATGGATCTGGATTTAATGATCAAATTATTAAAGAACCGCATAGATTAGCAAAACATCATGCTTTGGATTGTGGTAATTCAAAGTGTTTATTATGTCATAGAGAAAAAGTATTCGGTGAACGAACTATACAGGAAAGACGTTTTTCTCAAGATGTAGACAGTCCTAGACTTAAAAGAAGTAACGGATTAAAAGAAGATTGACCCAAATGTGTAGATAAATATCTATGAGTAGAGTATACTCATAGAGACTTTTACACACAAGGAGAAATCATGTCAGTTACAATTAAAAACTTAGAAAGTGCTTTGGCGGGCGAAAGTCAAGCACATATCAAATATCGTTATTTCGCAAAGATTGCCCGTGAAGAAGGCAATGAAGATATTGCTAAACATTTCGAACATACAGCAGACCAAGAACTACTACATGCTTGGGGTCACTTGGAATTACTAATTGGTAAGCCATCAACTAAAGAATGTTTGGAAAAAGCAATTGAAGGTGAAACATACGAATTCACTACAATGTATCCAAATATGCTAGCAGATGCTACGGTTGAAAAGAACTGGAAAGCAGCCGAAGAAGCAAAGGATCAAATTGCTGAAAGCAAAGAACATGCGGCACAATTCGCTGAGGTTCTAGCTAAGGCAGAAAAGCGTTTCGCAGCATTGGCTAAAGTAGAAAAACGTCACGCCGCTGCTTATCAACAAAAATTAGGAGAACTATAATGGATCACGTTTGTGTAGTATGTGGACACGTCCACGATGAAACAATTGAAGGTAAATGGGAACAACTTCCTGACGATCACGTATGCCCTGAGTGCGGATGTGGTAAAGAAGATTACGAGGAAATGCCAGCATGATGCCAAACCCAATAACTGTTAACGGCAACTGGCTAGAATCCGTTAAAGAAAGTATCCCTGATCACGCAGAAGATATCAAAACTAATCTTTTACATATCATGGAGAATCATGGATTAGAGAAAGTTGACGCACACGGTTGCGCTTACTCAGCAGCATTAGCAGCAAGCAACGGCGGATTAGCATTTGAAATTGAAATGAATAGTCCATTGTTCATGCACGATGCTGAACGTGAAGCAACTAAAGCAGCAGCGGCATTGATGGGCAGAAATAATACTTGGTACACCTTCGCTGAAATACATGACATTGAAGATGATGCTTTTACTAGTATCAATAGTACATTCGGTGTTTCAAAAAAGAAATTCTATATGTATGCTTTGGCAGCAAGTATCGTGGGTAAATGTAATCATAGTATTAAATTTTATGCTGATGAATTGGTGATGAAAGAAGGCATGACCTTCACTGAAGTAAGCAGCATCGCAAAAATTGCTTCTATCGTTAACAGTATTGGTAAGATAGCTATCTGATGATTATCACAGCTTTTCCCAGGTCGGGCGCCACTAGATATTGTATCGATATGGCAGAACACTTGGGAAAAGATTTTGCTGATGAACCATTTCAACGCTCTATCGTAGATGCCTCAGGTGTCTTTCAGAAACCATTGACACACGAGGCATATACTAACTATACTAAACAAACTAAATTTGATAGTGAATATGTTAAAGATAACTTGGATAAGTTCGTTGTACTAAATCATAGAACATTTGAACCTTTTCTGTTACCAAATACTCATACTTTTATTCTAAGACAGGACTTATCACAAATAGCCGAAAGCTGGGTATACTTGTTTGGTAAGTCGGGATATAGTAGAGATAAGAGTTTAGAATGGTTTGATGTAGCTTTGAAAAATATAGAAAACATCTGTAACTACTTATTAACCAACAAAACTGATAATGTAATTAAATGCGAAAACTTGTATCAATTTACATATCGGGATACTAATTTGTATTTCCCCCAACAAAAACTAGTAGATGAAATATATTCTATATACCATGTATGATAGTATTTAATAATGACGCATTCACTAATAGTCAGATTGAGAGTAAAATTTGGCTCTGTAAAGAATTAGAAAAGTTAAATTGGGCTAGTGATACCACTCACATATATGGCGGGTGGTATGCCATAACAGCATTCTTATTGTTCAGTAGAGGTATATTTAAAGTAAATCAAATTGAAAGTTTTGACTTAGATCCTAGCTGTGAAGATATCGCAAATATGATTAATGAAAATTGGAAATTTCAAAAAAGATTTGGAGCATTTACTGAAGATTGCTCTAAACCTATATTTCCCCTTAAAGGCAATTGTGATTTAATCATTAATACAGCCTCAGAACATTTTCATACTATGGATTGGTTTAACAATCTTCCAAAGGGAATGCGTTTGATTATACAGGGAAACAATATGATACATGATGATGAACATACTGTACATACCGACTCGCTTGAAAGTTTCATTAACTATTACCCATTGAGTGAATATAGTTATACAGGTACAAAAGATTTTTCATATCCGGAATTTAGTTTCACTAGATATATGATGATAGGTATCAAATAAATACAATACCACAATATATGATAAAAACAATTGACACAATCGATAGTGATTTAGTATTAACTGAATTTAACAATCTCAGTAATGACATTGTTTGGTCTGATACCCCTAGTAAAAAACAATCCGCATTACAATATCGTCTTGGTTCTGAGGGCTTAGATATTTGGCTTGAGTCAACTGGTAAAAATTATTACAACGAAAAATCTTATTCCGAATTAAATCCTTTATACAAAGGAACTATTTTTGAAGAAATAATCAACAAATATAAATTAATTCGTGCGAGGTTCTTGTGGGTAAGCCCAAATACTTGTTATAGTATGCACCAAGACTCATCGCCCCGAATACATATACCTATAATAACTAATAGAGAATGCTATTTTGTTTTCAAAAAAGGTATAATACAACATATGCCTACCGGGGCTGTATATTGGACAGATACTAGGCATTTTCATACTTTTATGAATTGTTCATTGGAATATAGATTACACCTAGTCGGCGCCGTCAATAACTAATATGGCAGTATATAGTTTTTGTCCTTCTCAAGTCCGAGAAAAATTATCTCAGATGGAACTAAAAAACAAAGGCAATCAAAATGATTTGATTGAATATAGAAGATTGTGGGTCGATTGGATTAGTGATTTCAAGGGATGTGAAAACAAAAGAGACTGGGCATTATCTAATGGTATACATGATGCTATCATAAACCAAGTAGCCCATTTAAATAAAAAAGTAGATACCTTTTATGCGTTTGATACAGACTATGCCTTCTATCATACTATGCTCAGACCATATAATTATAAAGCAATATCACCCTCTGATATAGATAAAATAAAACCCAACAGCTATGTAATAGTTAGTCAGCCAAATCATGAGGGCTGTATTACACCATGGTTTGAACCATTAAAGGAACATTGTAAGAAAGTTAATACTAAGATATTCTTAGACTGTGCTTTTTATGGAACTACATTAGACACACTAGACACAAGTGATAAAGTTTTTGATGCGGTAGCATTTAGCTTAAGTAAATCATTCATGTTAGCGGGATTAAGAGCCGGAATAGTATTTGGGGATAATTTAGCACAGACATTAACTATGCCAATAAGCGCCTCATATAGTTATAATTATTTTAACTGTCAAGCAGTTGAAGGGGCCAAAGTGATATTACCAAACTTCAAAGCTACCTATATCACAGAACATGCCAAAAAACATCAACACCAATATTGTTTAGACAATGATTTGCGGCCAGCTGATATATGGATGTGGGCGTTTAATAAAAATAATCACAAAATCTGTATAACTGATTTTATCAAACCCTATATCCAACGAGATTTAGATTCTATTTAAATACTCTAATGGCTCTGGTTTGAATCGCAGTGACGCTACAATTCTATTTTTGTCACTAGTCATGTTTACACTATGTAACACATTTACTCTCAACCAAGTTGGTTCGGACACGATCACTGAATCTACTTTGATTATATCATCCGTGTTAATATCAAATTTTGTGTAAGGTGTTCCGTTATTAGGAATTAATTTTTCTACAGTCTCTACCCCGTCTTTCACTTCATAAAAAGAAGTGATAGAATCTTCACAATTATAAATTGGGAAATTTAAAGCAAATAGTCTTTTAAAGTTTGGGGTGCCATCTCTGTGAATAGGAACTGCTTTATTTGGGGTAGCAGCAATTAAAGCTGTCTTTTCCCACATGTCATATATACCCAACTCTTTTAAATAGGTTGATAGTGCGGGCACTAATTCTCTAAGTAAATTATTATCAATCTTGTCGTGGAATGTTCCTTTGATTAATCCTTTGTTGTTTAAATCAAATTCTGGATAAACTATGGGTAACGCCGCTTGTAATTCCATAGTTATTTGCTGATACATTACTGGATTAATAATCGCACGTTTATGATACCAAGTTGGAATTGTAGTCATCTGTTATTTAGCTACTAAATATAACTCACATGATAATACATTCTGTCCATTCATTGACTAATAACAAAATAGCTGTGGATTTACTTAGGTCGGCCTTATCACAAGTAACTGACACTACTATTATTAAAAATTATCACCCTGATTATAGCAACGTTCCGGGCAATTTGTTTTGTATATTGGAGCAGGGAAGATACCGTGACGGATTTGGCAAGTACTCTGTTATAGAGGAAGATGGTGAATTCATATGCTCTGCTGGGTGGAATGAATATGAATTAGATACTAATGTAGCATTGATGATAACCAGAGCCTATGTTAATCCAAAACATAGAACAAAATATTATATGGGTCATTATATATTGCCCGCCGCCATAGAAGAAACTAGTAAGTACGACAAACGATGGATAACTTGTAATGACTATAATGATAGCATTTACCAATGGTTTGTAAGAAGCGCAAATGGCAAAACATCTGGGTTGTTTAACAACTGGCCACCAATCTACAAAAAATTTAAACCAATCGGCAAGAAAGAAGTATACTACACTGAGCAATATGTAGCTGAATACAAGGATGATGTATGAATTTCACACATAACAATCATCTTACGTATAGTATAGATAACAGAACATTTGGTTATAGACGAACCACACATGACAAATTTAAAGTAAATGTAGGTTCCATTGACTTAGCTTATTATAAAACTAGCAATTGGCTACAAGAACAATATCGCACTGCTGACTTGATATACAAAGATTTTGGCAAAGATTTGATTATATTGTTTAGTGGTGGAACTGATAGTGAGATTGTAGTAAGAGCATTTAATGATATAGGGATAAAGCCTAGGCTAGTTTTTATTAAGTTTGCTAACGACTATAATATCAATGACTTGATTATCGCACAGAAAATAACTACAGAATTGGGACTTGGTTTAGAAGTAATTGAATTTGATGTAGTTGACTTTTATAAAAGTGGACAAGCATTTGAGTTTGCTTCATCTATTCACTGTAGACAAATAGCGTACTTAACCGTATATCATCATATATTAAAATTACAAGCGCCTGCTATAATGGGCGGCGAAATGCTACTGCGACAAACAAATAATAATTGGTTCTATTGCTTTAGAGAAAATGAAGATGCTAGCGCAATTAGATTTAGTATGAAATATGATATTCCATTAGTCAATGAATGGTTTAGTTATACTCCCGAAATGATGGGATACTATTTAAACGAACCAGTAATACAAGACTTGATACACAACAGAATTCCATATAAGTTATCTAGTGTAAGTACAAAAAATCAAGTATTAAAATCTTTGATGCCGTCATTGATAGAAAAAACTAAAACACATGGGTATGAGCGACTAATGGGATTAAACATAGAATCTTACAATAGTCTTTATCGTAGCCACACTAAAAGACTAGAATATAGTTTAGATGGGATTTATATAGAAGATTTGAATAAACAACTGTTTGGAGATCAATATGATAATTAAATTATTGCCGGAGCATCAAGCTGTTGTAAAAGAATTGATGGATACAAGCATATTAAAAAGTATAAATCCTTTAAGTTTTGAAATGTTTAATGGGATATATTTAACTAATTTAAATAATTTTCACGCATATGGGTACTTCATCAATGATGAATTGAAAGCAGTAATATCATTCTATGAAAGTGATGAGGATCCTGCTTGGTACTGTACTTCATATTTGGGAATTGATTATGATGATATCATGCTATTACTAGATCGGGTTATTTTTCACAACGAAAACAATAAAAGATTAAAGTTTTATACTCTTAATTCCTTAGGATCATTGTGGGATAAATATCAAAATGAACGATATTCTTATGTGAATGAGTTATTCGTTCCTAGCTTAACTAGATGTAGTTATACTAATCATTGGGAAGTATTATTCAATCGTAGCTTTTTAAGCACCGACGCAATTATTAGATGTTATTATCTTAAACAAGAACACCGCATATGAAAAACATATCTAAATCTTTTTGGTTTCAATTTATACCCGCAATAATATTAGGATCAATAACTATTGCGTGTTTTGTTTTGGGACTAATACCACTATACTATCTTTGGTTTACTTTTATAATGTGGATATTGGCATGTGGGTTGGGTGTGGCAGTAGGATATCATAGAGTATTCAGTCATAAGACACATACATTGCCTAAATGGAAAGAAAACATTTTATTATTCCTCGGTACATTGTCTGGACAAGGTGCTAGCATATTCTGGGTAGCACTACACAGAGGGTATCATCACCCTCACTCAGACAAAGAAAAAGATATACATAGTCCTATATATGGTAAGATGAATGCGTTTATTGGTTGGCAGTATAAAGTTACCGAGGCAAACAACCCAGTTAACATTAAGTACGCAGTGGACTTATTAAGAAAGCCCAACCATGTTTGGTTCCATCATCATCATTTAAAAGTGTTGTGGGGCGTTCCCTTACTAATAGCGATGCTTAATTGGCAATTAGCATTAAGCGCATTTTGTTTAGTAGCAATGATTGGGGTAATACAAGATAACTTAGTTAACGTATACGGCCATAATAAAGGGATTATTGGATACAGAAATTTTGATATAGACGACAACTCACAAAATAATATACTATTGGGATATCTTGCCTGGGGTCAAGGCTGGCATAACAATCATCACCACGACCCTAAGTCATTTGACTTTGGCACTAGTGTAAGCGGCAAGTGGTGGGAATATGATCCGTGTAGAATCTTCTTGCCGTTGCTAAATTAATCTTTATAAATATCAAACACAATAAAGCGCCAGCTATCTGTCTTAGATAGATTCTTAAAAGCGTGTAATTTTGACGCATCAAACCAAACTACGCTATTGCTTTCTGTAAGATTACCCTCTTGAATGACAATGTTATCTTCAGTTAGGTTGAAAAACACTTGATATCTATTAACAGAATGATAGTAGGGAGCAACGTCAGTATGCGGATAAATCTGACTGTCTGGTGGTAATATTGCGTAGTAAGCATAATGTATGTCATCAACTGTTTTGTTTAATAACTTGGCAGCTTCAGCTAAGTATGATATTTCATCTCTGCGAAATTTAGGAAGAGGGGTGCCGGCAACCGGGTTACAATCTCTAGCTAGCCAAACACTGTTTAATTCTTTTAATCCACCGGTGACTGACATTTTACTAGTTGAAGGATAGTGTGGTTTGGCATATTCTTCTAGCAACATCATGTTCTTTAATAGCAAGTCTGCTTCAGCTAATTTGTAAGTTGTCATATAGGAGTTATCCTTATCTTTTTAGCATTGATATCAGAATGGCACCAGCAGAAGTTTTGTTTACATATCATTGGCTCGGTTGGTAATGTATACCCGGTGTAAATGCTGCCAGTCTGTGTTCTTTGTTTACAAACGGTATCAAAGATTGAGCCATCCATATCAACGTACATTCTAGTTGTATTTGTATGACATTCCCATTCTCTGAAGTCAGTGTTATGCGAACTTAATAATTCCGGTGCGCTAGTATTATGAATGACATTATCGTCCTTATCTAGTAGCATGATATCATTTATTTCACCCTCGCTACTAACGTCTGAAATCCATTTTAGTTGTTCACTTGTATAGCCGGATAGTAATCCAGTAGATCCAGAACCAAAGTTTTCAACTAATGGTTTAGCGATGACCGGGATTTTTTGTTCAATCAATGTATTGTAAACATTTATACAATAGTCCCATTTTTCTGGTATCATTGTTAAATTAACTCTACCGTAACGTTTGTGTTCCTTGTATACTAGATTAGCAGTAGCTAAGAACCTATCTAGGTTAGCAAACTCTGAATGGAATGTTAATATTACGCAATGTAGTTTTTCTGTTATTCTTTCCCAAAAGCCAATTGGTCTAGATGCGTTGCTGATAACACTTAGTTTGATGTGATCAGGTTTTTCTAACACAATCTTCTCAAAGTCCGGATGATATGTTGCTTCACCTCCACTAAACATTACATCAGCGGGAGGGAGCATTTTCAATAACTTTTGTATTTCCTCAGTAGGTTGATATTTGTATGTGCCGGAATGAAAACGTTCAGGACAATAGCTACAAGAATATGTACATTGATTACCTAACACCCAAAATACAAATAGACTAGGATCATTTGCCTTTTTTAATGTAACAATATTGATATCTGTCAAATCTATTTTAGCTGGGGTTTTCATCATACTGATATTTATTCGCTAAATATGATTAAAGATTAATACATTATGAGTAACCATTATCATCATTTGGGAAAATTGCCACCGGAGATCATTTCTTTTTTCAAAGAAGAAATATTAAAAAGAATGGATACTTTAGATAATGGGCATGTACAGTTTGATGAATTCTTAAATAAGAAATACCTAGAAATATTTAATAATCCTGAATTAAAAATACAGTATTGGAAAGAACAACAACGGTACATACAAAAAGGTTTTGTGATGAAGCCCGGTGGAGGGCTTAGAATTCATAAAGACGGTACTAGATGTAAAGCCGCACTTAACATTGCGATACAATGTAATCCAAGTGATTGGTTAAGATGGTATGATGAAGAAAATGTCACTAAGATAGGTAAAGAGACATTAGCGAATTATGGTTATTCTGGATCATTGACCCGGCATGTTGATATAGATGATTACCAATCAATAGATTATATTGAAGAAGCTAGAGTAAGTGAAGGGGATGTTTATATAGTAAACACTGATGTATACCATGCGTCCAAATGTAGCGGACCTTCAAATAGAATCATATTACAGACTAAATTTGAAGGGTTCCCTGATTTTCAAACATTGGTTAGTGTATTATCTAAACAAAGTTTTTTAAATTTAATTATCCTGTAAATATCTAAAGATATCATTATCAAAATTGTAGTTATCACGTATTAGCCAATACCTTACTAAGTCTGGATCAGCGTCAGATACTTTTTTACAATCGTAATATATATCGCTGTTTTCTGCTGAGTTAATTGTTATAGCAGTTAATTTATCTTCAGAAAAAACTCTTTCAGATGCATTAATATGTCCGTTATAGTAACTATCTAATTTTTTTTGATATTCTACGTGGTCTGCTAAATCAGTTTCCCAAAACCAGTGGGTGTCGATACTTTGTCTAGTGTGTGTAATTGTCACTGAATACATTCTATTCCCTTTTAAATTTCTGTTAAGGTTTTAGAAATATTATGATTGTAATTATATTCATCACGATCTAGCCAATACTTCACTAAATCTACATTATTATTTGATAAAGTGCGCCCAGTAGTATATTCCTCTATAGAATCGGCTGTCATTGATTGAGTGACAGTTAATCTATCATCAGAATAGTTTCGGTCTTCCAAAGTAAGATGTGAAGCATAATGACTTTTTAATGTTGCTAGATATGTTTCGTGATCGGCTAAGCTAGTTTCCCAATAAAACGGAATATCCGTTGACGGTCTAATGTGTGTTACTTTTACTGTGTACATGATTTGTCTCCTTTAATTTTCTGTTATCATCCCAGGTAACGAATGCTACCCGCAATCTTTGTATATTTTTAACAGAATGAATTTCGCTGAAATCAAATTGATACCAGACATCCTCTTCTGTTTTGTGTGCTTCAATCTCGTCTAAAATTTCTTCTGCTATAGGCACAAAAATTTCTTCTGCTATAGGCACAAAATAAGAATTATCAGGTGGCGCAGTATCTTTTACTTTCCACCAAGATGTTATTACATTGTCTCCACCTGTGTCTAAAATATATACAAAATCTTTTACTCTATAGTAAGGTGGGTCTCGGTGCGGGGGAAAACAACCAGAAGTTCCGCCTGTTACTATTTGAACTCCTAACATCTTTCCTTCCCAATTTGGGTGATCAATGTTATTGTCATTAAAATATTTTTCAATTTCTCTCCTAAAGTATTGATCAATTGGGTAAACATTAATGCTTCCATAAGCAATATCTTCATTTCCATTTGGTTTCCAATACCCTGCGGTATAATTAGGATTATTTAATTTTTGTTTGCCGTACTCTATTAATTTTGTTTTTAATTCAGGAGAAAATTTTCCATAATTTAATTTTTCACAATACATAAAACTCAACTGATATATAAATTTTTACTAACTAAAAAATCTTTAATTCTAGACAACAATGCTAAGCTTTCTTCTATTCCAATGAAATCTGCGTTAGTCATTTTGCTGGGGGCAAGTGTTTGCAATTGGTCATATAATTTCAAGTGATTGTTTGCAATATATACCATATCTAGATATATTTCTTCTTTTTTTGCATCACTCAAAGATAGAAAAAATCCATTTTCAGCGTTGTCATACAATTCTGTTAATGATTTTACATGATCCGCTAACAAAAAAAGTGATTGCCATGTCTCACCGGTGTTTTCAATATTGCGCCACACATAATGCTCTGTGAGTTCAGCCGGAGTGAGTTGGGTTTCAATAGTAGTTATTCTTCCTTGTATCTCGCGGAATAACCCTACTAATTGACTAAAATCCTGATTATCCATATTATGGATCTCCTTAAACTAGTATTTATCATTTTTAGTGACAATACTAAAATAACATAAATAAGACATGGAATTATCTAGCAACACTATCCCTAAATCTAAGATTTTTGTTTTCGGGTCATGTGATGTTTGGGATGCCGTTGACATATCGCCTATCCGACGTGAATTTGACATAGACAAATATTACTACAACGACAGACCTTACGATTTAGATTTGGACAAGGGCAAACTCCCAATTCGTTCTCCTAGCTTGTTGTCATTGTATACCCCACCGAATACCATTGCTAATCGTGTATTTGATACAATGCATTCTATTAGACATAAGCCACCGTTGATAGATCATTACTGGATATATCACGAAATTATAAAATTTCCCTATCTCAAATTTTATCAGGAAAATGCTGGCCCTAATGATATACTAGTTTGTAACTTTAGTGCTGAACTATACACAAAGTATGTGACCAGTAATGAAGCATTCACTATTGTTCCCCCTATGATAAAGTTGTTAAAGAATTCAAATTCACCGTTTAGTTGGTTAGCAGATGAATTAATTAAAACTCAACATCATAGATGCTTTGACCAAGCTGAAGTGATAGGTCAAAATATTGATTTATTCAAACAATTTACTAAAGAATTGATTGCTATCTTTGGGGATAGATGTATATTGGTAGACACGTTGTTGACAGAATTCTCTTACACTGACACTAAAAACATAGTAAAATTGCCTACCCTACAACCACGCACAGACTGGATCCCTTTTTATAAACCGACAAAAATCATGGTTGATCCTACTGATATTAAACACATCAGACGATTAGCAAACTTAGGCACGAAAGGATTCAAAACTCACTATAGAACAAAGATTCCTTTTGTTACATTAGACCAAGAGGATATTTGGATGGATCCCTTTCATGCCCACGGCGCCGGCCCGTTCCATCATCACAGGATAACCAGTGAGAAGCTAGGGGCAAAAATCTATGATGAACTTAAAAAAATTAGAAATAAAATAGAAAATCCAGAAATTGGGCAAATAGAAGGTTGACTTCTATTCAAAACTACTATACAATACACACATAAACAGTAAAAAACACTATGTTATTTGCTGTTATTTGAAACCAGGACTAAATAGAATACTATGATGAATAAAACTTGTTACATGCCGAAACATACGGGGCTATGGTCTATAGAGACCTTAGCGGCCTTTGCGGTATCATATCCTACAAGTATTCGCGGCAATGATAACCAAAGAGGTGCCCGGGGAACGGAATAACAAGTTACATCATAACAAAATTTATTCAACCCCTGGGATACGAAAGTACTCAGGGGTTTTTGTTTTAGTGTTGTGTAAAAACAACAAACAGAGTTTGACAGTAAATGGATACTCTGTTATACTAAGGGTTAATTAAGAAGCAGCTATAAAGTTGCGTAGTGGA
>JAUKPQ010008744.1:0-14778 GCA_032273045.1 Chloridella minuta
CTATAGAATGACCACCGGCACTGTGTTGCCCATGCATCAGGACTTGTATGTGCGATACATCAACTTGTTCAACTTACAAGGCCAAGAACATCGCATTCGTAGAGCCATTGTGTTTTTGGATGACTGGAAATCAGGGCATTATTTTGAAGGTGCTCAAGCACCAGTAACACAATGGAAAGCCGGCGATGTGGTTGAATGGATGTACGATGCACCACACATGGCGGCCAACATTGGGCCCGATCCCCGATACACACTACAAATAACAGGATGGGTATGATTAGTACATACAACGAATGGGATCCACTAAAACGCATTGTGGTGGGTCGTGCTGACACAGCCAACTGGCCTGTGAATGATCCGGTGTTCAAAAACGAAGGCGAGAAAACCACTTGGAAAGAAACACCGGTACCCCGAGGTGCTGTACCACAGTGGATCATTGACGAAGCCAATGAAGATCTTGACATACTGACCAGAACATTGGAAGGTCTGGGCGTCAAGGTAGAACGTCCAGATCCTTGCTTGAACTTTCAAACACATGACGGACTCAGTGCCTACTGCCCCAGAGACCGGTTGCTGGTATATGGTAGTACCATTGTGAATCCTGTGATGATGTACCCTTGCAGAGACATGGAAGCACAGTGTTACTATGACATCATTGACGAAGCCGAACACTACCTGCACATGCCCAGACACGAAGGCATGGTGCTGGAAGCGGCCAATGTGTGCAGGCTCAATGATGCCTGGTTGGTGTTGGAATCAGCAGGCGGCAACAGAGCCGCATTGAATTGGTTGCGTGAACAATTCCCAGATGTTAAAATTGAAATGTGCAACTTCTATGCTGGAGTGCATATTGACTCAACCATTGTGCCCATACGTGAGGGCCTGGTGTTGTTGAATGGCACCAGAGTCAACGACGCCAACTGCCCCAAAGTATTTGAGAATTGGGACAAGATCTACGTGGATGATGTTGTGGCACAGGGTTTTTACCAATACCCCTATGCATCAAAATGGGTGGGGATGAACATGTTGGCAGTGAATCCCGATACAGTGATTATGGATCGTAACCAACCAGACCTAATTGCCCAACTGGAACAACGCAACTTCACAGTGATTCCGTTGGAATTACGCCACAGTCGTACACTAGGTGGTGGATTTCACTGTGTTACACTGGATTTGGAACGACAATCCAGTTGACCAATAAAGGCTGCTCATGTATAATACACACATGACTACACCTAAAATTGGCTTTTGTTGCAAGTGGCTAAATGATCCGTCCGAATGCGGCGGCATGAAAGTCAATGCAGTGGACCGTGACCTAAACGGCAGATCAACTACTATGAGGTGGCTCCGCGAGCATGCGGCGGAAGCCGATCAACGTCAGTGGGACATTATGAATCATAATGCTGCCGCGGCTGTGAAACTGATCGAGCGTGTGGCCACACTGCCACCCGAACGACGAATGGTACGACTGGGTTCAGAAATGCTACAGGGCTACACTGAGCCGTCATGGATTGACTGGTGGCAACGCATAGAAATCCAAGACCACTGTGCAAAAATCTTTGCTCCTGTTGGTGAGACCGCTCGACGACTAGGTGTGCGCATATCTTTCCATCCCGGACAGTTTTGTGTGCTGGCCTCTGAGTCGGACGAGATTGTTCGACGCAGTATACTAGAGTTTGAGTATCATGTGGACATGGCTCGTTGGATGGGCTATGGTGCAACATGGCATGACCATGGGTTTAAAATTAATGTGCATTTGTCGGGCAAAGGCGGGCCTGAGAAATTCCTACGCACTCTGGGTAGACTCACACCCGAGGCGAGGAACTTAATCGCTATTGAGAATGATGAGATATCAAATGGCCTGGATACTGTTTTGCTTGTGGCTGAGCATGTTGCTATTACGTTGGACGTCCACCACCACTGGATCAACTCCGGTGAATACATTACCCCTGACGACCCTAGGGCACTGCATGTCTTGGAGTCTTGGCGCGGTGTTCGTCCTGTTCTTCACTACAGTGTTAGCCGTGAAGACGTTTTGGTTGATCACGATAGTGGAGTTCGACCAGACTTGGCTGACCTTCTTGCTAGAGGTTTTAAGAAACAAAAACTCCGCGCTCACAGCGACTTCATGTGGAATCACGCTGTGACTGACTGGGCATTGACCTTTGCTGACCAGTGGGATATACAGGTCGAAGCCAAAGGCAAAAATCTTGCCAGCGAAATGGTATACAACCAATGGCAAGCCAATGTATAGTGTGTATCAACATTGGGACCCGTTGAAAGTATGTGTGGTAGGACGCAGTTATCCGCCTGAATTTTACAGTTGGATAACTGTGTCACACGTTAGAAATTTGTTTGAGCAGATAGCAACAGAAACAGAAGAAGATTATCAAAATATCATAAAAAAACTTGAAAGTTTTGGAGTAACTGTGCTAAGGCCAGATCTTGCCAGCGAAACATTTGTCAATGGCAAATACATTCAACCTCCTATGACACCCAGAGATTACACTGGAATGTTTGGCACAAGATTTTATGAAACTTATTCCACCAATTTTGTTCGCACAGACTATGACAACATCAAGGATCCAAGTTGGCCCAATTGCAACAGTTGGAAAGAATTTGATCAACTGCCCGAGCATATCAAACTAGAACTACAAAATAATTTCAATTTTGGCACAGAAAAAATTCATAGAACCGAGTACAATGTTATTTTAGATCACATTAGATCGCAAAACAACACAGTGAACTCTGGCAAACTTGGTATATCCAACACTGCTGGGTGCATGAGAATTGGCCGGGATTTGTACTGGGGCACAAACAGTTACGATCAAGATTTAGAAAAAATAAAAACACAAGTGAATTCTGAATTTCCCGAATATCGAAATCATGTTGTAAACACCGGTGGACACAGTGATGCTACCTATTGCCCAGTGTGTCCTGGATTGATCATCAGCCTATACGATGTGCCCACTTATGCAGAAACATTTCCTGACTGGGAAGTGGTGTATCTTCCAGGACAAAGTTGGGACATGGTAACACCTTTTTTAAAATTAAAACAAAAAAATGCAGGTCGCTGGTGGATTCCTGGTTTTGAAGATGATCAATCAGTGATTGACACTGTTGAAACATGGTTGGGTCATTGGACCGGATATGTTGAAGAAACTGTGTTTGATGTCAACATGTTGATTGTTGACCCAAAAAACGTCATAGTGTTCAACTACAACAAACAGGTATTTGATGCACTAGATCGCTATGGCATCACCCCGCACATAGTACCATTTAGACATAGGTATTTTTGGGACGGTGGAATACACTGTGTGACTAGTGATTTACATAGAGAAGGTACCATGCAAGACTACTTTCCCAACAGAAGATGAACAATATATTAAGTGGAATTTTTAAGTGGATACAAGATGACTATCGAACTAATCGCACTAGGTTTGTTGTTGAGCTCTTGGCTTGGGCTGTGTCTATTGGCTGCTCAGTTACCATGGCACTCACCGTACCAAATCCACCTCTTTTGTACATGTATCCTGTGTGGATCAGTGGTTGTGCCATGTATGCTTGGGCTGCCTGGACTCGAAAGAGTTTTGGCATGCTGGCCAACTACATCTTGTTGACTACAATAGATAGTGTTGGCCTGGCACGGATGCTGTTGTTAAGTTGATTTCTTTTTAGCAGGTGCTCGTTTAGCGGCTGCGGTTTTCTTGGCAGCAGGCTTTTTGGCTGGTTCAGCGGCATCAGTTCTCTTGACAAATTGACGCTTCTTGGCAGGCTTGTCTTTGGCAACTGGCACATTGTCTGCAGGCGTGCTGTTGGTAACAACTGGTGCTGGTGTTTCAACCCGATCCGCCGCTGACTTGCCGGGTGCAACATCAGTGGTCTTGACGTGAATCTTGCCTTCGGCTACCTTCTCACCATAAGGCCAAGGTTGGTCCTCTACCTTGGGCGGTGTCCAAGTGTCAAGGGCATTGTCGTTTTTGGATTTTTCTGCTTTGACAAAATTGAACCAAAATACTGCAACGCCCACCAATACTGCTACTACGATAATGACTTCCATGTTAAATCTCCTATGAAATATTTAGTGGCAAAATTAGTGAGCGTACACTAATCTGCCTAGAAAAGCCAAAATGATGTTGCACTGCCACATAAATAATGCTACAATAGAAACATAAAATGCCGCATGGGGCGGGTTTTGTGACTAATTTTGCTTTTAAAGGAAAAATTTTGAAAACTGCTATTCGTACTTTGATTTTGGCTGTGACCTGCGCTGTGGGCAGTGCCCAGGCTGCTTGGGATGCCAAATACTTGCCTGAGCCAACTGGTTCAAACTATCTGTCAGACTTTTACTTGGCTGAAGGTGCTGTGCGCACAGTCAAACAATTGAAAAGTTTTGACCAACCCAATACCAACGGTTTTTTGTACGTTGAACAAGTGACTGAATACAACTGTGAATCCAATTCATATCAAGTTGTTGAAAGCCGTGGATTTAGATCCTGGGATGATTTTGGTGTACATCTCAAATCTGATGTTGGTGTATGGAAGCCCGTACAATCCAACACCAATGATCAAACTGTGATCAATCGCTTGTGCCGTCAGGGCACAATGGCTGACGCCAAAAAATACATGAACTAATCAAGGAGAAAAACATGTTCAATTCCGTAATCGAAGCCGTGCAAACTGCACAAAAAACTTTTGTCAACACTGTGGTCACCAACGAAGAAATCGCCAAGCCCATGATCAACATGATCGACAGCCAGTGCGATGCTGCCAAATTGACTGCCAAGGCAGTGCTGGATATCACCACAACTTTGGCCTCAGCCACAACTGAAAAAGTGCAAGAAGCAATGAAGTTTGACTTCACCAAATACGCTGACGCATTCAAACCAGCCACTGCTAAAAAGTAATACTCAAGTACTACTTTTTGATAACCCTGCTGAGTGCAGGGTTTTTCTTGACCAGAATTTGCCGATCTGCTATAATTTGGACATGAAAACAAAAAAGGAGAACAACGTGGAAGCATTTGTAACTGTAGCAGACATGATGGCGGCATTGAGCGCATTGCCCCCAGACGCACGACTGGTAGTGACCGAAAGCGGTTATTACTGCTACGGTGAGTTGGCCAGTGTAAGCCTGCCCGAAGCCTATACCATGGAAGGCGACGAGGATGACATTCCCCGTGGCACTGTGGTATACCGTATTGGTCACAGCCACCAAAGTTATTGATTGGTTGACCAATAATCGCCAATCTGCTATAATTACAACATGAAAACACTTTCGTTCACTATACAACTGCCCCGACAACGCCGCCGTGCGGTGGAGTTGTACAGCCGTGACACTCCGTTCAAGCCCAAAGTTGAACAGAACAAAACAGTGTACAACCGCAAAGTCAAACATCGGAACCGTGATGAATAAATTATTGATCGCACTATTGACCGTGACCATGGTGGGCTGTGCAAGCCAGCCTTATCGTCCACCTTTGGATATCTCAACCATACCCAATGACTGTGGCAACAAAAATTCTATAATCAATTGGCTAGATCGTCAAGCCGCAATACCCCCACAAACTTTAGAATCAAAGGAAGACTATGAACGAAGTCGCGGACAAATTCGCTCGCGTATTTGGAGCCTGCGTTATCATTGTCAGCCTGTGTAGTGGTTGTGCCACAGGTACACCGGCAGCCCGACCCATGGTAGCCAGTGACCTAGACCACTTTCAGATTGATTGTAAAATCAAAGATCAACAACGAGCCTTTTTAGAAAGCATGAGACTCACACCAGATGATGTGTTTTTCAACAAAGTCAACGTGTTTGAAGGAAAATACGGTGACGTCAACAGCAAAGTGAATTTTTACTTGTTTAACCTGAGGTACTGCCCATGAAACGATTGCTTGCTCTTGCACTGATTCCGGCCACAGTGCTGGCTGGTGAATGTGTGTTGCAAGAACGCACAGTGAGTCGAGCCACTGTGACCATTGTGGAACGCAGTAAGATCACACCCGAAGTGGTGCCCACAGTAAACAATGGCAAGCGGTGCATGGTCACATTCCGTGTTCGCATTGGCTCAGACTGGCACAGTGCATTTGGTGAACACGAGTGGGCCGGAGACCGTCCCCGAGAAGAAGCCTGCGCTGTGGCAGTGAGCCGTGCTGAAGATGAAGTGCGTGAGCGTGTGGGACGCCGACTCACTGCCAGCGAAAAAACCATGGTGTGCTCGGACCGTCCAGATCTGGATGCACTGCGTAGTACCAATCCTGGAACTGTGGCAGAACTGCATCAGTTTAGACCGCATCCAGAATACCCGCGAGAATTTTGGCATAATGGCGCACCCTGCAGATACTTTTTGGACAGTGCATACGTCCAATCAGATGTGCGCACCTTTCAAGGCGTGATTTGCAAAGTACATGACAGCCGCTGGGTTGTGGTGGACAAATGGTGATTGACCAATAATTGGCAATCTGTTAAACTTGTGTTATCGTAAACTGTTCAAAGGAACATCATGAAAAAAGTATTTGCAATTTTACCCCTGGTGGCATTGATGACAGCATGCCAATCAATGAAACCTCAGGCTGAGAGCACACCTGCCACAGTGGCGTCTCGAGAGCCAGTGTTGCCCACAGAGCAATACGACAATCGTGCGGCACGTGAACAGATTCGCCGTGATGCCCAAGTGGAACGAAGCATCTCTCAGGCACCCAAGTGGATGACTGAATTACCCGTCAGCGACAATGCTGTATACGCCAATGGCTCGGCTGTGAGCACAGACATGAGCATGGCTGACTACAAGGCCAAACTGTTTGCATACGGCAAGATTTGCATGGCCGCAGGCGGTCGTGTTAACCAGCAAAGTCATGTGTTCATGCAAGACACTGCTGAAGCCAGCAATGAAACGTCTGAACTGGCCATCAAGAGCATGTGCCCCAGCGTGGACATTACTGGCACTGAAATCAAAGAAGTCAAACGCATTTCAGAAGGTGGGCGCTTCCGCACTTATGTGCTGGTGGCCTTGCCCCAGGGCGATGCTAACCAGATGCGCAAACGTCGTGATCAGGCTATGTTGAAACAACGTGCTGAAAAGCGTCAAGTAGAAGTGTTTAAAGAAATGGATCAGAATGCTGACAAGTTTTCAGACTCAACACCGGTGAAAAACACACCCAGTGTGCAGTTGTATCCAGATCCCACTGCCCAGTAATAAACGGCATATAAATAAAAGCGGCTTTCGGGCCGCTTTTCTCACTTTATATGACCACAGAAACCGAAACAGTTCAAACACACAGTCAGGCTCTGCAAGAAAATGGCATGTACGTTTTCATGGGCGAAGTCAACAACGAAAACATTGCGCCCATTGTGGAGTGGATCTTGCATGAAAACTACGTGGTCAAGAAAAAACGCAAAGAATTGTTGTTGATGATTTGTTCGGAAGGTGGAGAAATGGGTGCTGCCTTTGCCTTGATAGATGTAATGCGTAGCAGTCCCATACCTATAAAAACTGTGGGACTTGGTATCATAGCCAGTGCAGGGTTACTAATCTTCATTTCAGGCACTCCCGGACGCAGGGTGCTCACACCCAACACATCAATACTCAGCCATCAATTTTCATGGAGCAATGAAGGCAAAGCACATGAACTGTTTGCTACCATGCGAGAGTTTGAACTCACACAACAACGCATGTCCTCACACTATCAGTTATGCACAGGATTATCGGAAGAAGAGATCAAGAAGCATTTGTTGCCACCACATGACATATGGCTCAGCGCAACAGAAGCCTTGGGTTTGAATGTGTGTGATCACATTTCAGAACTCACACGTTAACCTCTGCGGCGTTCTCTACCCAAAGTGCCCACATCAGTTTTAGGTTCAGCCTTGGACTTGGCTGCCTTGGCACCTGGACCGGTGAGTCGTGTGTTGGTCATACGATCCAATGCCTGTGTACTGGTCGCATTGTCCCAACTGGCTTTTCTATACTCAGTGAGTTTTTCCAGCAGTGGACCTTTTTCAATGATATTGCGCAGATATATTTTTCCATTGGGCCTGTTTTCAATCTTGGTTCTGATTTTCAACAAACGGTTTTTGGGATTGCCACGTTCGTGGATGTTAACTTCAGGCCAAGTTTTCTCTCCGTCATAAGTGGCTGCTAGATCTATGGTACCTAATTTTTCTTTGAGTTTGTTGAATCTCAGGATCTTGAAACCACCTTTGCTGAAATCTACTAGTTCTACTCGGGGATCACCCAAGGTAGCAAAGTGTGTGATGCCTTGAGCAATCTGATCAATCATTTCGGCCTTGGCCTTGGGGGTGGCATTTTCTAACGTGTTATCAATTTGACTGGCTGCATAAGCATAGACCTGTTCAAATGCTGCTCTAGGATTGCCGGCTTTGAGTTCGCTTTTAAAATCCGGCAATGATGGATCAATATTGATACCAAAGTAGTTCCACAAGGTCTGTTGTGTTTCTTCGCTGTCACCGCCTACTTGACCAAACTGGCCCACACCACCCACTTTCAAACTGGTGTTGAGACGCAGTTTTCTTGGATTGCCATCCTCGTCTGTGACATACACCCATACATCAGTTTTTTGTTCAGTTTCTCCAGTGACACCGTCGGCCATGATGGTAATTTGGTCAGCACGACCATTGATGTAAAAATACCGGCTGTAGCGTTCGGCATCGGAACTGTTGACATAGGCAGCGGCACTAGCATACTCGTCCGCCAGCAAACTTCGTTTGGCAGGATCCATGAGATCCTGGTATGGACCTGTTTTGAGTCTCAACACAAACGTGACACGGTCAGCATGCTCATTGTCGTAATCTTCTACTTCAACTTCGTATTGATCTTGTCCAGTTTTCTTCAAACTGTCCAGCACATTGCTGATGTCTGCTGGAGATACTGTGCCAATGTCTTCACCGGGCAAGCGTTTGGTAAATTTGGCAAACATGGCAGCACCCAGGATACCTTCTGAAGTTTCACCACGGTTGGAGATTTTGCCAACATCTTCTGGATCATCAGTTTGGGCACCGTTGTACACATTGAAACACGGACCAATTGAACCAGCGGTGCCAGTGACCAGCAGGTATTGTCCAGCAGGATTGGAGAACAAGTAGCCATCGCCGCCTTTGTTCACAGCCACACTGGGCAAATTCAAGATTTCTTGATCGCCCAGTTCGCTGGTGTCTTGCATGGTCAGCGGGGGAGTGGCGTCGAATCCTTGTTGTTGCATCTGTTGCAACAGTGATTGACCATTCTTGCTGCCAGTGGCCACAGCAAATTGTGTGCCAGGGCCATATTTGGGCTTGTTGATAGTGACTTCATTTACTATGGAATCGAATATATTGAGTAAATCGCGCATTGGTGTTTTCCAGGAATTGTGTTATACTTATGCTTTCAACAAGGAGACCCTGTGCCAAATTTAGTACCCATAGTTTTAGAACACACTGCCAAAGGCGAACGCAGTTATGACATCTACAGCCGCTTGCTCAAAGACCGTGTGATCATGTTGGACACAGAAGTCAGTGAACATTCGGCCAGTTTGATCGTGGCACAACTGCTGTTTTTGGAAGCAGACAATCCTGACAAAGATATCTCGCTGTACATCAACTCACCAGGCGGCGTGGTCACAGCAGGCATGGCCATCTACGATACCATGCAGTTTATCAAGCCCGATGTGCATACCATTGTGATGGGTCAAGCATGTAGCATGGGCAGTTTGTTGGCTCAAGCAGGTAGCCCAGGCAAGCGTTTTATTCTGCCCAATGCACGACACATGATTCACCAACCTAGTGGTGGTGCTCGTGGACAGGCCACAGACATGCTGATTCAAGTGGAAGAAATTTTGTCCATGAAGAAAAATTTAACAGGTATATACGTCAAGCACAATTCAGCAGGTAAAACATTTGAAGAACTCACAGCAGACATGGAACGTGACAATTTCATGAGTGCTGAACAAGCAGTTGAATATGGGCTGGCTGACAAGATTGTACAAAACCGTTAATGTTCTTTCACATTGCTGACCAAACTCAAGAAAACTACCCCTGTCATTGGAACATGGGCAGTTTCAGTGTCAGCACTGATCCTGGTTGGCAACTGAGACAAATAGGCACAGCACAAGTCTTGTACAAGGGCTATGCTGATGCCGCACCACTAGAAGACTTGTTGTTGGACATAGTGTTGCAGACCACACCACAGATCCTGGGCAACTTTTGTGCCATGGTCTTGGTGGATGGCACACTGACCATACAAACTGATCGCTACAGAAGTTTTCCCATTTACGTCAGTTCCGGCAGCATCAACAACTTGATTCCCACCGAACACACTGCATGGACTGACAGTCTTGTCACTGTTCACCCAGACTTGACAGTGACAGAAAACAAATTCAATGTGATTGGCCATGCTTGGCTGCCCACCAGCACAGTTGACCAAATTGATCAACTGCTCACAGACAAAATCAAACAGTTTGCCTCACACAATCAACTGCCTTTGCGGGTGTTTCTCAGTGGGGGTGTTGATACCTTGTTGTTGTACAGTTATATCCGTCGACTGGATATACCACATGAAATGACATGGAATCTACACACTGATCTGGATGAGTTTTATCTGGCCAACAGTGCAGACATCAAAAAGTACTGGGGATATCGCCAAATACATCATTGGCAACAACCTTGTGTGTTGGCATCAGGTGCCCCGGGAGATGAGTTTATGTTGCGCAGTCCCACCACTGCCAATCAGCACTTGTTGAAACATGGTACCAGTATTCCCCGACTGTTGGACACCAATCCTGATTGTTTGCACCATGCATACTTTTCAAAACAGATTGATTTGTTTCAAGACCAACAGTCAGCCACAGCACCTGAACTGTGCAACACTGTGGTCAATGACTGGCAGCACTGGCACCTGGGCAATACCTTGACCTGGACTCCGTTTAGAGACTTAGAATTGTTCAAACTGTTCTTGGCCCTGCCCTATGAACAGGCTGTGGGTCAAATCATGAACAGTGCTGTGAGTTGTGAGTTGATCGAACGCAACGTACCAGGCCTGACTCGGGCATTGAGTGATCAAAAAAATTCAGGCAATGCCATGCGGAATCTTAGATCACTGATCAAATCAAATCAATAATAAAAACGTTGGGTGTTGATGTAACCTTGAGCCTGTTGTGCTCGATTGGCTATCAATGCGTCAACAGCCATTTTCAAATATTTCATATCAGGCCTTTTTGCTGATCTTGAAAGTATTGACGTTCCCAGTGTTCTACATCAGCGGCGCTTTGTGGGTTGTGGTTGGCAATGTAACGTTCCAGTCTACTTTGGTAGTCTGAGCCAGGGAACATTTCTGCCAGGCGTTCCACCAGTCCCAGCATAAAATCTGATAAAATCTTCATTGTGTGTTTTCCTTAGTGTTTACACTGATATTTATCTCATGGTTTCTACTGAGTACTACTTTGGTACTAATTTTTAGTGGTTGACCAATAATTCGCCAAATGCTATAATTGTGGCATACAAACAAACAAAGGAGTATTGTATGAAGAATTTAAAAGTCAAAGCCCTGGTATACATGCTGGGTTTTATTGGTGCAGGTGTAGCAGGTGGATTAACAATCAATACCATTGCCCGACTGTTAGGTCCCGAGATTACTGTGAACGTCTTGATTGGTTCTGTGCTAGTATTTTTGTTGTATCAGGTGTATGGTTTGGTTTTAGCAAGGTTGGAATCTGAAGCCCGAATTGAAGAACTCAGCAAAAAGTAATACTTGAGTATTACCAAGATCATGGTTGACCAGATATTGCCAAAATGCTATAATATGGACATATTGTAACAAAAGGAGTTTGAAATGCGTAAACAGCGACTGATCCAAGGCTTGAACAATAGTCAAAAAATTCGTTTTATTGTTGACGGTGTGGGTATGTACTGTCGCATTTCAGACGTGGAAAACTTTGCCACTTACTCAGCCCAGCAGGCCGTGATTACTGCCCTGCAAAATCTGCAGGCTCAACGTGAACTGGCCTTTACCATGTGCCGAGCACAACCCACTGGCTGGGGCACCAACAGCATTTTTGCTGGCAAGCAACACAATGTTCAAGTTGATTTACTCAAGGACTAATCATGGAAAAGAATTCAATTGTATGGTCTTGGACCCAGCCGTACACTGCATGGCAACCCATGGCTAATCATAGTCAAACAAAAGATGAAGAGATTGAGCAAAAACTGGCGACACAAGATCTCACTGAGGCTCGTGCAGTACTAGCAAGGATTATGTCAAAATGAAATGGTTTGCTGAAACTACAGAATGGGCTGATGCCAAAAGTGACAACCACATCTACTTGTTGGACGACTCAAAGAGCAAGATGTTTGCGTATGTCCGACATGGGCGCGGTCTCCCAGAAAAGTTCAGCAAACCCATTCGCATTGACATCCGTGGACGCAAGTTCAAGTTGAACCCTGTGCAGTTCAAAATTGACATCGAGGCTGAAGTGCCAGAAGGCAAGGTCTACGAAGTGCAAGGCAGCAAAGGTGATGTGTACAAGGTCACAGAACTTCGTGGCGAATACTCATGCACTTGTTCAGGATTCAAGTTCCGCGGTGACTGCAAACACATCAAAGGTGTGCAATGATTGATTGGAGAACCAAAGACCTGCGAAACATAGGCATGGAACTGTCCTTGGAAACGCAAGAAGCCATTGAGAACTATTTGCTTCGTGGCTGGGCTCCAGGCGGCTATTTGGAAAGTATGTTGGCACACGATTATGAACGTGCGTTTGCCTGTGCAGACACCGCCAATCGACAAACTATCTGGGTATTACAGCGTTGGATTTCAGAATCCGCACCACCACAGTGCCACGGCAGTTATGAGGCCATTAACATGTGGCGTGATGATGTTGGTGGTCGCAGAACCGATTATGCCCGAAAGGTAGAACAAGAGGCAATTTGGCGGAAGTTAAGCACTGTATAACAAGAAAGTCCCTTTCGGGACTTTCATTTTTTACGCCTGGTCTACAAACTTCTTCAGTTCTTCAGCCTTGCTGACAATGTCCGTACTGGACGGAAAATCGGGCATGGTTGGAAACGGAAGTTGTCCACGATTGGCTTCGGTCAACTTGGAATGGTATTCGTCGCTGAGTGCCTGGCGTGTTTGGAATACTGGCGTTTGAAGAATTTCTTTAGCCAGATTGAGAAGTTCGAGACGGATCTCGTAAGGTGTTTTGCTCATATTTTTCTCCTTTGTGTGTATGTGTGTTAAACACGAGCCGTGATTTGCATCACGCAAATATTTAGTCTGGCAAAACTGACCCCCAAAATTTGTTGCATTGTAATACAAACCCATGTATACTTGTGGAATGCTGTATGTCACAGCTATTTTTTAAAGGAACTTTTTATGACAATCAATCCAGGAACTAAAACTTACAAGTTGTTCTCCGCACTCAGCAACGGCGAGCGTATCAGCGCCAGCCAAGCCGCCAAGCGTTTTGGCATCAAGAATGTCAGTGCTGAAGTCAGCCGCATTCGTCACAGCGGTTTTGCTGTGTACGCCAACACACGCAAGGCTGGCAACGGCGTGCAAGTGACCGAGTACCGCATTGGTACACCAAGCCGCAAGTTGGTTGCCGCTGGTTACAAAGCCATGGCCATGGGACTGGTTTAATACCCCATTCGGTGGTGTTAATCACAAGCCGGCGCAATGCCGGCTTTTTGTTGGATAGTTTTTCTGAGAGTAAATATAAAATGTCTGTTTTACCCACACTACAAGTTGAAAATTTGTTTGACCCCAGCGAAATAGACGCAGTCAACCAATACATAATGTCCGTTGGGCAACATAGAAAACAAGACACTGGAGTATATTCAGACTCAGGGCTAAATGGCAAGTACACTGGACAAGTAATTGCCAATCATGTTTATTGGGATTATCACCGTCATTCCCAAATAGAAAATATACTAACTCCAAAATTGGAACATCTGTTGCAGAAGAAGTTAATAGTAACAGATGCTCATATCTTGGAGTCTAAAATTCCTTACTTGATTCACACTGACTTTGTTCACAATGATCAAGGACATACACCAGAGTATACTATTTTGATTCCACTTGATGACTACGACAGTGTCACAGTGTGCTTCAATGAATGGACCGAAAACACCAACGACTTTGAAATTTACAAACAAAATTATTCTGGAGAAACCAAGTTAAAAATGGATCCTGCATTTTGCGCCAGTAGATTGTCCCACTGTCACCCAAAAGATCTAATGTATTTGACGTTGAACCAAACATTTGCTTGGACCAAAGGATCTGTGTTTGCCATGGACCGTAGGTATTTTCATTGCAGTGACAACTTTCCCAAACGAGGACTTGCCCAAAAACGTGCCATAGTGCTGTGGACTCTTGGTTGACCAATAATTCCACATAGTGTATAATACACACTATGATTAAAGAACTCTTTCAAAAGTGGAACAGGCACCGTGTTATCATGGACCGTGTGAATGGCGAACCTTATTTGGAACGCTACTATGTGTTCCTCAAAGACCGCAAGCGTTTTCCCTTCAACATCTTCGTACACAAGTTTCTCAAGTCAGATCCGGATGATGTGCATGACCATCCTTGGCCCTATGCCACACTGATATTGAAGGGTGGTTACTGGGAATGGATCCCAGTGTTTGACACACGTGGTTTCCAAATACACGAATACTGTGTGTGGCGCAAAGCCGGCAGTTTTAGATTTGCCAAGGCTAATTCGTTTCACAGAATTGAATTGGATCCAGCAGTGGAATGTTGGACCTTGTTCATGCCCGGTGCCAAACAAC
>JAUKPQ010008855.1:0-69446 GCA_032273045.1 Chloridella minuta
CGAGGTTCGTTACCACCTACGTGTGACACCCAATAACGATTTCCCTGGATGTTGACTTTTTGTCCGTACACTCCCACAAGGGGACAACTCCTTAGAAGATGGATACTATCAATCCCACTTCCCATTAGTTTTGTAGTCAGGAGAGGAATCGAACCTCTCTACAGGGAGCTACCCGTCATCCATGACCTTCCATCGGACTCGAACCGACCTTGTATCCAACCTGACTTTGTTTCGTTAATGTTAAAAACTGACTCAATCTTCTTAAAACATACACTAACTTGGTACTTACTCATATTGGCTCCCCCGTCCATTTTAAATATAGTTTTACCTGAAACTTCTTTGGGTTGTTGATTGACCACTCCCACTTACTCAAGTAGTTTTTATTTATTATTATATTATTTTAAATCTATCAAATTTTGACTCTGATTTTTTAGTATCTATAAATGAATATTTCATACTTTTCTCATAAAGACTATAATCACCTCCAAGTAAAATATTTTTGTTAGGAAGTTCATATTCAAACTTATTTCGGTTTGATATAACAATATCTTCATTATCTATCGAACACAAATTCAAATCACTCTTCAGTTCTCTCTTAATGTAGGACTGTAAAAGATTCATTTTAGAAGTGTTAATCTTATTCTCACCATCATACTGTAAAGATAATATATCACACCAAATTCGATATCCACCACCATAAGCCAATGTTATTGTTCTCACCCGGAAAGAAACTATAAAGGGAAGTCCATTTACATTTTTGTATCCGTATATTTTACCATTAAAGAATTTATTGTAAGCAGTTATAGGACCTTGTTCACTCAATTCATTTACATTGACAACATCCATCCCATTCGGTTTTGTTCTTGATATTCGGAGTAGGTACATCTTCTCATTGACTTGTAGTCCGGTGTTAACTTAACATGAGTAGGGTATTTCTTCGCACTTTCTCTTCTCTCTCTCATCACCTTAGCATAAGCCTCTCTCTTACTTGGAGCCCACACATCGTTGAATCCACCACCTATCCAATTGAATAAGTACAAATACTCCCCGTTAACACTTCTATACAATTTCTCTTTAGCCATAATGATTAGTTTTAAATCCGGTACAAAGATAATCATTAAATTGATACTACCAAATAAAAAATGAATTATTTATTTCTATTTCTTTACTTGACAGTTGTAATAACTAAAAAATCCCCTCTTTTGGAGGGGATTAGTTAATTTAATAGTTCCTATTATTTTTTTGGAGGAACCATAGTAAGTTGTGATGTCATACCCATCGCAGCACATGCCGCAATTGCGTATTTACAAAAAGATAAAACCGGTCCATCTAATCCTAATGAAAAAGTTTCATTCGCGATTAAGATTGCTGTTGCTGACGACCCTAAGCTTAACGCCAATTTTTTAACATTTAAGAAAAATGTCGGTGTTTCCGCATTCCATCTTTCAATAATTAATTTAATTAATTCCATAGTTTGATAAGTTACTTAACGATAAATATCAACTAAAGTCAATATATTAATTTGATTATATTCTAAATTTGAGAAATTTATCTATACTGAACCACCATCAGTTATTGTCCATCCATATGTTCCTGTTAATATATCTCTACCTGTTTGTCCTGCTGAAGTATATTGTGCGGAACCAAAACTAATATTTAATCCAGATTGAGGACTCTCTAATGACCATTTATTGTATATGTCATCTAAATTAGATGCCGAGAATGTTAATGGTGTTTTATCACCCATAAAATTAACAAAAATAGAAACATTATTTATGCTCCAATCTCCAATAGGTCGATTAAATGATGTCGCGCCATTAAACATAAATCTCATATTTGTAACATTTGACACATTCCATCCGGACAATGGTTGGTTAAACGAATAACAGCTACTAAACATTCCGTACATATACACAACATTTGAAACATCCCAATTTCCAATAGGTTGATTAAATTGTGAGGTACCTTGGAACATATTATTCATATCGGTCACATTTGAAACATCCCAACTAGTAATATTATTGATTGATGTTATTGAAGAACAAGCATAAAACATCTCTGAAAGATTAGTAGTTCCATCCAAATTTAATGTGTCAGTAACACCACTTAACTCTAAATTTTCACATAGTTTAAAATAACCACCATCATTACCTAAATTAAGATTACCCCATTGTAGAATCTCATTAATCAAATAGGAACTAGTACTATCAACTCCAAAACTAAAACCATTAGTCACTCCTGATATTGTTATCGTATAATCACCATTAGACGCATATGCATGTGTTTGATTTGCATATGAATTCACAGATGTACTTCCATCACCCCAATCTATTGTTCCTGAATATGTTCCTGTCGGAGAATAAGGCAATGTTATTGATGGATTTTTTGAATTAATTACAGTCCAAGTTGAAATAAATTCCGAAGGTAGAACAGGCGCAACATATGTATTCCAAAATCCATTATTTGTTAACCAAGTGCTAGCATTCGATGCTGTTGTAAATGTCTGAGGAGTCCCATTTTTAGATGCAACATATTCGGATAAACTAATAAATGCATTATCAGTTAAAGTTTTTGTTCTAAAAAATCCAACAGAAGAGTTAACATTAACCCCCAATAAAGTAAAACCTTCAGGGACACCATATGTATCACCATTTTGAATGGTCATCGTTCCTTCATATCCAGGACATAAAACAGGATAGTAATTTACTAACCCATTCATTAGTAACCCATTTGAGTTAGTCGCAGGGTTTGCACTAGGGTCATTATTCCAATTACCACCATTAACTCTTATCCACCAATATTGTCCGTGAGAAATAGCAATATCTATTATATCACCTTGAGTCCAAGTAGGAAGACCTGATTGCACAACACTTCCATTATAATAATATTCACCAATTGCATTAATACCTATACTTTGAGTATCATTTCCAGGATATCCACCATAAGGACTACCTTGATAATTCATCGTTGTTTTACCCACTCCAACAAACCGGCTCTGTGGTAATGTTAACGGCTCTAAAGATGTTGATAAAACACTAAACATTACTTTATCATTTTTATTAATAAAGGTGTTGGTTAACACTGACATTTGGTATCCAAATTGTTGGAAAGCGGTTTGATTATTATTACTTAGATTAATATTTGCACCCTTATAAATTGTACTACATTGCATTTCCCCTGTTGGCGCCGGAATATTAGGTATAGAGGTTGGTTGAGTATTTCCCGAAACTGGTATTGCAATAACATAACCCAAATCTTCATCAGGTCCCATCCACCAAGGAATTCCTCCCGGACTTGTACCATAATCTTGGTCAGTTGTTCCTACTGCTAAATCCCCAACTTGTGTTGTTCCCGATATTGAGGAACCTGTATTATATGCTAAAGGTCTTGTTGTTGCCATTTTGTCTTTATATATAAATATATGGGTATGAAAAAAGATGGGAAAAACAACTAATTAGTTATCCTATTTTTAATTAGATTATAAAGTTTAATACCCGTCTTTTCAGGTCTAATTTGATTAATTGTAAAATATTTCCACTCAGAATGTTCATCTCCACTCATTGCGTTATCAAAATCAGGTTCAAGTTCGGTATCCACATCTAACTGATAGACATACATTATACCCCTATTTTCTTTTCCATTTCGACTAGTTCTCGGGACAACACCAATAAATGTTAAGTCCTCATCATTAATATCTATATCAGTTTCTTCGTAGAATTCACGCTTTGAACAGTTAAGAGATGACTCCCCATCTTCAAGATGACCCCCAGGCAACGACCACATTCCGGGATATAATCCCTTGGCATTTCTCTTACATAGTAAAACTTTATTACCACATTTTACTAAAACGCCAGCATACCTTGTAATTTCCATATATTTATTGTTATGAATGTAAAAATTAATCAAAATATCTTCAAAGTCAAAACCCTAATTGATAAGAAATCTCAAGCCATTGGCATGATGGGAAAAACATTTGACAAATCTTTTGAAGGTTTGTTATTCCTAATGGGAGGTAACAAACAATGTTTTTGGATGAAGAATTGTATAACCAATTTGGATATCATAATCATCCGTAATAATGTTATCGTAAATATCCATCATAACTGTCCTCCATGTAAAGGAGAAGAGTGTTCAAGTTATTGTGGTAACGGTAATATTGTACTTGAACTTGAAGGTGGAACCTGTGAATATTTAAATATCGAAGCGGGTGATGTTATAGAATACTTATTCTAATTATCACCCTTCGATTGTTGTATTTTTTCTTTTAATACTTTTTGTAATTGACCAGCAATCATTTTGGTAAACTTAACCGTTGGAGAATCCTCTGATGGGTCACCATATCTTTTTCCTCCTTGTGGTGGTCTTGTATTTCTACCAAGGTAATTTAACCCTGAAATATTTGTTATACATTTGTGACCTCCTGAGTTAGCCTGAATTAAATCCCAAGCGTTAATCGTAATTTTATCTAACATCGCCCTATGTTCTTCACTTAACTCTGAGAATGGTGTTTCCATCATTTGTTGAACATGTTTCAACGCTTTGTCCCCATTATCAATTGATTTAAACTTATCACCATATAACGCCTTAAAATCTTTGAATGTAAATCCAATACTCTCCGGACCAACTGATGTTTCACTTACCCACTTAATAGTAGATAAAGGAATATCTCTTGTTTTTAATTGCTCTTCCCATTTCGATAAAACTTCTTGAGCAATCTCACCCAAGTTGACACCTTTAAGTTCTCGTTCTTTCTTGAATGGATTACAAGATGCTTGAACAAGACCCAATGGCCACGCCATGATAAGAAAGTCTGCATCAGGATTATTTCTAAATGGGGTATATCTATCATAAGACCCAGGTTTGAACATACTACCTCCACCGTATTGAAAGATAATGTTGTCGCTGACATTTGGAAAGTCCTGCATCGATGTTTTATAGTCTTCAGCATTTTTTTGTAATAGTTCCGGTTTAACGGCATTTGTTTTTTTCATCCATTCCTTAATGTTTGTAAGGATGGACATTAATGATGGTTCCGAATTCATAACTAACCCATCTAAAAATCCCGGTTTGTTTTTGAACGCCAACACTAGTTTATTAATAACAAGACCCAATAACATTTTGTTTCTTTGTAATGATTTTTCCTTATCAATCCTAAATAAATAATTTACAACCTCATCAGGTGAGATATCGTGTTTCGCAAAATCAGCAGAGTCTACGGTTGATATTAATAAAATATCCTGTGAAGGAAACAATTCTTTTGGTGAAACAATTTGAGAAATAGTTTCAACATTTGAACGGGATTGTCTAAATGAAGTTGATTTAGTTTCTTCAGCGCCTGATTGTCTGTCGTGGTGGTCTAAATGAACTTGAAACATAGGTTTGCCATGTGCGAAATCACATAAGCAATATAATATTTTCTCATTTGGGTCTGATTTTTTTAAACTCCATTCTTTATCTCCGTATTGAATCATATGAGCATCTATTACTTTGAATCCGTAATTTTCAAAATAATGTTTCATCCCAATTCCACTAACAATTCCATCTAAGTCCTGATGGTATACTATAACAACCTTATCAAACTCTTTTCTAAGTTTGTTAATATCTCTAATACCACTTTCTTTAATAATTTTTTTCATATATTATATTACCTCCTCTAATTTTAAAGAACATTTTTTACCTTTACTACAATTTTCATATCTAGTGAGAATTTCTAAATTATTAACTCCACCAATAATAGATGGTAATATATTTTGTTTGAATCCTTCCGAGATTGAAAATTTATGGTCTAAATGATATTCATAACCTCTTTTTAAATTTTTTGGATTAATTACTGAATGGTTTTCTTTATATGTTTTTTCAGTATATTTCCATACATTGAATTCATACAAATCCCACCCCTCTTTATATTTAACAGCATTTATTAATTTCTCATTTTCATAACATTTTCGGCATCTTTTACCTCGACTCCAATTGTTCCAAGTCGATATTATATTATGATTATTTGGACACACAACATTAAACTTATATTGTGATTTATTTTTTGATTCATAATAATCAACCTCATTATTTAATATTTTATACCCATCATTAATCATTGATGTTTTAATTAAATTATATGGTATAAAATTTTTTCTGATTTCATGCTCTGAAATATATGACCGACAACTTCTACAAGTTTGTAGATTAACACTATTATAAATAACATTAGGATTTAATAAAACTGAGGTAGTCGTGTAATTGATTTTAGGTGACTTACATTTATCACAGATATAAGACACTTTCCACCCATTTTTAATATTATCTTTATCCACAACATATTCATAATGATGAATTTCTTTAATCCCATCAGTTGTTTTATAAATTGGTTTCCAAATATTTAATACCATATTACATTGAAGGGGCAATTACAATAGCAATTACATCTCCACCTTTTAACCCTTTTGATAAGACACAACCTTTATTTGTTGTAATTATTTCGTCAACACTACTAACACCCGGATATTTTGAAGCAATTCCACTTAAGGTATCACCAGTTCTAACTTTATGTAATTTAACATTATTACCATAAGTAGATTTCATTCGTTGTGGATTCCCAAAACAATATTTTCCTCCCATTTCAGGTTTAATTTTTGTCATTTGAACATCAATTGGTGTTTGCATATTCATTTGTTCTTCAATAACTCTTCTAACAATATTTGTTAGGTCTGATTCTGTTAATCTTATAATCTTTGCCATATTTTTTTTTTATTATTATTTTTATATTACATTCCCGGAATCGGGTTTAATTTACCCATAAGAAGTCCTTTTAACATTTGATTAAATGGGTCGTCTTTAATACCATTATCCGAACTTGTCTGTGTTGGTTGTGTTGAAGGTGTAGTTGTTTCTTGTGACACTCCACTCATATCTTCACCCCAATTTTTTTGACCCTCCTGAGTTTTTGAATATTCAATCATTTTTTGTTTCACATTCTCTTCACCCATCTTTTTAGATAATTCTTCAGGTCCAACAAAGTTTCCAACACCTAAATAATCAAGTAATCCCGCATAAAATTTAGTTTTTCTCATCAATCCGGTTAATTCTCGGTTTCTAAGTGAAACTCCAGGCCACACATATTTAGCCATAAATGAAGGGTCAGTCATTTTATAATCTCTGAATGTCCTACTACTTTTACCTAATTGTGTTTTTAATTGTTTCACCAATGAGGTTGCAGTTGCCGGGTCAGCGGCTTTAACTCTTTTAGCGAAATTAGCAGTTACTTTAGTAACATTTTTTCTTTGTTTAGCGGCACCAATAAAAAGGTCAATCCAATCTATTAATGTTTTTCTTAATCCTGCCGTTAATTTCCCACCAGGAATTCTATCAATAATTTGTCTTAATTTACCTCCCCAACTAATTGAAGTGTTTAACAATTTACTAAATAGTGGTGAAGCCTTTCCTGCATCAGATAATATTTTACTAGCATCAGCAACATTACCCCCATTTTTTACAATACCCATCGCTTCATTTACTCCTCTCATAGCTTTACTACCTTTCGATACCCCCATAAGTGGTTTGGCAATTACATCTCCAACATAAGGAACAATAGCTATCATAGACAAAAACCCAAATAAATATTCCCCTTGACGAACATAATCAAGCCCATTAATCAAATCAACAACCCCAGTTGGGTCAAAAATACCCACAACATCTCCAAGAGTGTTCCACCATTCTTCGTTTAACATTTGGGCGTTTTCATTATATAATGACTCCCCATCAATATATTTTTCTTGGATAGATTTTAAATGAGATTCGGTTATAATGATATTTTTCATTCGTTTTTTAATTATAAATATCAATACAAACAAAAAAAAGGGTCTTACGACCCTTTTCTATTCTAATTCTATTTCAGTTTGTTTTCGTTCCTCAATAAAATGTTTAATTCTATTTCTTGCAACATTACAATAATCCGGAGATAATTCAATTCCTACCCATCGTCTATCTAATACTTCCGCGGCAATTGCCGAAGTTCCGCTACCCATAAAAGGGTCAAGAATTATGTCATTCTTATATGTAAGTATTTTAATCGCCTTTCCCGGTATATCTAAACTAAAGGTCGCCTTAGTTAAAGATTTAGTATCTGCAAAGTATTCCCACCTTCCAAACACCAAATTCATAAACTCTTTCTTATCCTCATCCTTATAAATCATTTTATTTTTGATAGTCCCATCTTCCTGAATCACTTTAGTTGGTTCTCCTTCCCATTGAGATTGTCCTTTAACTAGTTTTTTACTTGTTTTCTTATAAGCCAAAATAATACATTCCTTTGGATTATAGATGTAAGGACTAGATGCTGACATCCAACTACCCCAAGCAGTTTGTCTCACTCGGTGTGGTGAATCTTCAGTAAGGTCAACCATCCCGTAAAATTTAAAACCGACTTCCTTCATTTTCATCCAAAATTCAGCATTAAATAAAATTCTTCCACCTCTTTCCTGCACATTCACTTCTATCGGTACATTTATCGCTATCCTACCATCATCCTTTAATACTCTATACGCTTCGGATAACCATTTTGTAGTGAAATCCCAATATTCATCCATTGGAATACTATCGTTATAGACATCATACTTAATATTAACACCATATGGAGGTGATGTAACAATTAAATCCACACATCCTTCCGGAAATGTCTTCATAACCTCAACACACTCACCATTTATAATCTTACCTGTCTCTATCATCTTATTAATTTGCGTGGTATTCCCACTCATTTTCTTTATTTTTAATTGGTTTCAATCCTTGGTCAAGGAATACCGCATTCTGTTCACTAGCATAAAGACCTAAGATATTATAATCGTAGAACTCTTCTGCCTCACCCATGGTCATCAAATCTCTCTCTTGGAGGATGTCGAGGATTATTTGTTTAGAATATAATATCCGATTACCATTCCCAAACTCTTCAACAATCCCTATAATGGCACTTTCTAACCCATCTAATAAAATAGCGCCTTCCGCGTATTGGTCAATATCTACAGTCATTTTCATTTATTTAATAATTACGACATCACCTTTCCAAATAACTTCATTCGCCATACAACTAAGATGATGCTTATCCACATTTTTTTCTCTTAATGGGTCATATACATTATCTTTTGTCGTATATGGAGGTATTTCAAAAATCACATTCGATGCAATCTCTTCAACCCCATTAATCAATATTCTCCAAAACATATGATTATCATTGCAAAGTGTGTTATATCTTAATTTAACATCAATCATAACTTACCATCCTTTTTCATTTGCTCTCTGATTTTGGTTGCGGAAATATTCTTAATCTCATCCGGTGGGAAATGTTCAATAACATCATACCCAACACCTCGTCCAATATTAATACTATCAATGTCCGGAATAACTTGAATCACCAATCGACCTTCATCAATTAAATCTTTCAATTCGTTATTTAGATTATTTATAACCCACTCAGTTGAGAATGGATTCTTATCATCAATTTCAACATCTCTAACACAAAGTAATACATTTTTACCTAAATTAAGTTGTTGGTCAATCAACGCTCTATGTCCGTGGTGCCAAGGTTGCCATCTTCCAACAAACATTGAATATTTTTTACTTGATGATGATGAAGCGAACGCCGCTTGTACATGTTTTTTTCTTTCCCAATTTTCCATTATTTACTAATATGTTTGTCAATTTTATCAATTAATTCGCCAATTGAGTCGAATTCAGAAATACCTGTGGTATTAATGTCTATATAATTTTCAGTTGGTTTTTCATAATTCTCAACATGAAAATTTTCTCTACCTCGAATGTCTGTGGTATGAATATAAATTTCAACCACTTCACTTTTTTCTTTTAATTCATCCCTCAAATCTTTATAAGGTGAAACTAAAGATATTATAACATTAAACCCCTTAACATTTAAAAATGTTGCAATGTCTTGAGCTCTTTGAATATTTTTTCTTCTACCTTCTTCGGAGTAATCTTTGTTTTGAAAGATGTCTCTAATATCATCCCCGTCTATTTGAATAACATGATGTAAATAGTCCTTCAATAATTTGGACAATGTGGTCTTACCAGCATGAGGTTGTCCAACTAAATAATATATCATTTTTGTAAATTTTCTATTCGTCTTTGTAAATACCAAGCAGCCTTTTTTAAGTCTTGGAGTTCTTTATCCGTTTCTTTCTTACCAGCCCTTGATATATACTTCACAGTGTTTCCCAAGTGAAAACCCAAATCCCAATTTTCTATCACCTTAATAGCTTCATATGGGTTCGTCGCTCCTCCGTAATGTTCGGGATTTTTTACCATTTCTTTACTCATCTTTTTTAATATCTTGACATAATAGATTAATATTCTTTGGGTCAACAATAAATCTAAATTTAACAATCACCAATCCATCATTACTATAATCACCATCCATTTCCATATTAGAACCTTCTACTAACATATGTAACCCTCCAACCAAATCTCCAACCGGTCCTAAAAATTTAAGAATAATAGTTTTAATCTTTGTTAAATCCGCAGGATTAAAGGTATATTCTACGGTTTGATAAATTTCTGTTGTAAAAATAAACTTATCACCAATATTTTCAATATGGAATTTACGAAATAGATACTCCGGAATATTAACATCTTCATCAACGTTTATAACAAACCGGTTTTCTTTCAATGGTTCAAACTCTTTAAATAATTTTTGCATAATAATTATTGAATACTATTCTTACCTCTTTTGGTAATAGGTTTATCCTCAGAACCTTCTTCAGTTTCTTTCTTAACAACAGGTTTAACTCTTCTTGTAAGAGATTTCCACTCACTTTTTGGACAGTAAGCCCAAACACCAGTACTAACTTTTAAGTCAGCATCTTTTTCTTCAGTTCTGACAACTTCTCCAATTTCTCTTGAACTGGTTTTTTTGATTGTTTTAATGCACTTCATCTTTTTCCGTGTTTAAATTAATAATGTTTAGTATTTCTTGTTCGGTATTCCCGGACAAGTATAAGTCGTAGATAATTTCACTAAAGTCATCCTCAAATATCATCATATCGGCCCTACCGTAATAGAGAGTTAGTCCATTACTGTTGAGAGCCATTAAAGTAGATTGTTTCGTTATGTATCTTTTGTTAAATCCCACATAAGAATTATAATCAAATTATTTTTCAAAGTCAAAGTTATTTAACTTTTCGGAATTAACAATTTGAAAAATATATGCAGTGATTTTTCGTTTCATGATTGGAACTAAAGTTTGTTCCATTGGGAAATTTTGTGAAGATTGTATTTCAAATATTGGAAGGGTTTTAAAATAATCAGTTTGATTCCATGTTGAGAAAGCTTCTATTATTTCCGGGACCAATAAATCCTCCGACGAACCATTATAAATTGGGTTGACATAGGTTTTATGACTATGTCTATCCTCTTTAGATTTTTTAATTTCATATTCCCATACAAATATTTTCGACTCTATCTTATTAAAATAAAAAACATATCCACGCCCTGTCGCAATTGATTTCCTATTTTTTTTAATATATAGGTCAATGTTGTCGTATGCTAAATTCCATATTGATTTGGCAATATTAAAAGTATCAAATAATCTTGAGTTGGAAAATTTCAAAGTCTTAATTAACTCTTCTTCTTCCTCCTCCGTTAAATCCCTTGGTTTTTTTGGTGTAAGTTCTTTAACCAAAATTTCATCGTCACAGGACTCGAATTTTTTATTAGTTAATAATAATGTATTTTCTTTTACTAATGATTGTAAATTTGCTAAATGCAATGAAATTTCAACAAAGTCAGGATAAATCTCCAACTTGTCGAATCCTTTCTCACACTTTTGAATATAATCTAACAAAGTATATTTGTTATATTCAAAATCTAATGGCTCCTTCAACATCCACTCGGGATTTAACTTGAAGGATAGTTTCTTTTTTCTACCCATAAGACTAATATATAAATTAAAAATAATTAGTCAATTCTCATTATATAAAACCATTGGTCACCAACTTTAGTTTCGTCAGCACTTCCATCATAACTATTCAATACTGAACCATACCCATCGGACTCAATAACACCTTTAATAAAATCATCTCTATCAATGAATCTATCCCATTCAAGACCATGCGTCTCCATAAATTCTTCCGGGTCATATCTAACATCTCTAATCAATTCTTTAACCTTATCATCAATTAAATCTTCAGGATATTCACCATCAGGATTTTCCTCAATTTCAGTGATTTCTTCTTCATAGGTTTCAATAGATTCTTTCAACTCATCAATTTTTTCTTGAATCTCGTCATCATTATCTCCATCCATTTGGTCCTCCATCATGGATATTTGATTTTCTGCTCTTTCAATGAAAAGTCTGGCAACTCTAATATCTTCTTCTTGTCTATCTGACAATTCTTTTTCTTCTTCATTAAAATAACTTTCAGGTGATTCTCGAACATCATATTCATACATCTCTTCAGCATAATCAACAATCGCTTCAGTATCTAAATAACCCATAGAAAATGATTTACTAAATCCTTCAAATCCAATATCGTCAATTAAATTATCAAGATTATCATAAGCACTTTTCTCCATTTCATCTTCATCCCCCACCGCATATCTTCTATCATCTAATCCAGCATCAATAACCTCAAACTCATCACAATTATAAAAACTACCTGTTGGTAATATATTATACACATCAATTTTGTCGTTATATTCTTCAAGTTGTTCTTCTAATTCATCAATTTGTACTTGTAATTCATCATATCTATCACCAGTGTCGTCTGATTGTTCTTGAGTTAACCTCTCAATTTCAGTCTCCAATCTTGTAATTTCAACTCTATCTTCATTAGTTATTGCATCAACATCACCATTATCCACTAACCAATCTAATAAAGCGTGAGCCTTCAAACCTTCCTCTTCCATACTTTCATAGGTTCCTCCCCATTCACCTTCTTCTCTTCTATCTTGAGCCTGTTCTCTTTTTTCTCGTGTTTCCCTTTCAATTCTTAATTTTTCAAGTCTTTCTTTTTCTCTTTTAGCTGCCACTTTATCGGCATATAATTTAACTTGTTCCGGGTATACTTCACCCAAGAATTGGTCAACAGACGCCATAATCTCATTATATTTTTTTTCGCCAAAAATACCGTCACCCTTTACTCTATCATCCTTAGCATCAAAAAATGATATATCACCATCAAATTTCTTTAATAATGCAACTTTATAATTCGGGTCATTACTTGCCTTTGTTCTGTCTATAATGTAAAATAATTTACCATCTTCATTATATCTTTTGAAATGAGAATCTGTTTCTGCAGCAGTACACCATTTAGTACCCTTACCGTAATAACAGGATGATTCATAATTCAATGGATTCACAACAAAATAAACCCCATCATCATAAACAACATTACCACCTTTAACTTGTTTAACTTCTCTCCTAATACGATTATCATAACTTGTAATCGCGTTGTATAAGTCACCAAAACTTTTGTATTGATTAATATCCGTTTGTGGTAAATTTGTTGAGATATTTTGAAATCTTTTTACTGTTGGAGATAATTTTGAGAATGTTTCATCAAAATTAATTTCATCCATAACTTTTCCAACCCAATCTAAGTATTTTGGGGAAACATCTTTTACGATTTTTTCTAAGTTTTGTGGGGAAAATTTCTTTGAATACTTCTTTTTGAAGTCATCTTCTCTACTTTCTATAATTAATTCTGAAAATTGCATAAATCTTTTATTTAATAAATATCGTTTTTATATTATAATTGAATCATAATCACTATTTATAGTAATAAACAATTAAATTATATCAATATGGGATGTGGATGCAAAGGTAAACAAAACCAAACACCTGAACAACAAGCCGTTCAAATTCAGCAAGCACAAGCTGTTAAACAACAACAAACAGAGAGTGTAAAAGCAGCAATCAAGAAGACTGTTGAGAAGTATTACAATGTGAATAAAACATCGAACTAATCTTCAGGGGTTTAAAAAAATAATAAAGGGACATAAAATTTGTCCCTTTTTTTATATTTATACATATGGATATAGATGAAGTAATAGAATTATACAATGATGGTGATTTAGATATTAACAAATATTTTAATGACGCCGAAACATTTTTCAAAATAATGGATAAAAGAGGTCGTTTAGATGACCTTGATTTGGCAAATAATTATATGGAAAATGACTACCTTTTTTATTTATCAGAAACTAACACTGAGAAATTTAGAGAAGAAGTTGCAAGACAAATAAGTGATGTCGTATTTGAGGAAGGTAAAGAACCTGTTTTAGTATTAAGAAATGCGACTGATTTGGCAAAACTTTTTTGTCAAGGAAGAAATGAGTTAAGTAAAGATACAATTGAAGGTATCTTATCCGGTGATTCTGATTGGGATAGACATTGGGACACAACTGATGATGTTTATAGAGATGTTATTGAAGAACTTGACCCTGAAAATATGAAACGATTATACGAATATATTGTAAATGAACTAGAAGGTATTGAAATATCACCAGAAACTGAATTACTTAACGATATTGCTAACGTACAAAATGGTGAGTCAGCAATAATAAACCAAAAAAATGTAGAATCAGTAGTTAAGGATTCGGAAACAATGGGTGATCTGTTAGACCATGAGTTATCAGAATTATATAGTGAACTTCACTCAATTCATGATAATGCTTATAATCAATCATATGAATCTGAAGTGTATAGAGAAGTTTGGGGAGCACTTGACGATATTTTTGATATAGATAAACGAGAGTATGTTTATCAACAACATCCATATAAAAAAGAAACTCAAATAGAAGTTCTCAAAATGCCAATTAGAAATTTTTATCAACCAATAATTGATTATTTAGATAACTTTAAAGGAACTACACAAACTTTAGAATATCATGGAGATTTTATTGGTATACTCGAAGAAAACGATGACTGTGTAAGTATGAGAGTTCCTGATTATGCAGACCATTCAGAAACAGTAAAAAACATCAACGAAATATTTGGTGATTATATATAAAAAAAGGGATTCAAACGAATCCCTTTTCTATTTCTTTATTTTTTTTAATTGTTTATAATTCCCAAAACATTAAACATTTATCATAATTTAACATGGTTTTAAAAAATATAGGTAGTAGAATATTAATTACCAATTTATTTGCAGATTTCATAATATCTAAAATACCTCACAACGAAGAGACAATAATTAAAGTCGTTGATTGTAAAAATTTCTTTATAATTAAAGGAACAACAAGTTATAACCAAGTATTGGATTTACCAATAATATTAGAGGAATTCCTCAAAAAATATGAGGATATTATCGGTAAAGTTAAACTTTCACATACCGTAGACTTAATCGAATATGAAGTTAAAATGAGTAAACCCATTGATTTCGAATTTGTTTATCATAACACAACTAATTGTTCTTACAACCATCTTCAAATTGAATCATATCAAAGTAAAAAGTCATCGTATGATTATAACCATATAATTTCAGAAATAACTGATGATGAGATGGTTTCTGTATCCGAATTTCCTCATGGATATTCATTAGGGCAAGGCAGGTTGTACTATTATTATGGTAAACATATCTTTTACAGTATTCCACCAAACTATCCCGTAAACACTCTTATTTTCAATATGTCTAAAAACAAAACTGAGGATGGAGAACCTATTTTCTCAGTAAGACAATTCAATTCAAAATCTATCGATGATGTATTAACATCTGCAATCCTCGATGTCTTTAATTTTGATATGAGTTGGTTGGAAAAAGACATAAAAAAAATGGATTGGAGTTTAGAACTACTCAATCCACTTGATGATTATGATTTTATTAAAAAAATTAATAAAAATTTAATAATAGTTTAAATAATACCTATTTTTTTTCTATGTTGATTAATGATATCAACCGCTTCAGTTAATTCGTTATAGTTCCTCTCCGGAGTATACAAGAACGATTCATAGTTGGTATCATTTCCTTCAATAATTAATAAAGAAGGTATCATATCATTTTCGGTTATCTGAACAAACGTATCGTATTCATCTTTATATTCCTCAATATCCCGGTCAAAAAATTCTATACCTTCATTGGTTAGTATTTCCTTGAAGTCTACACAGAAGGGACATCCCTTCATTGTGTAAACTATAACATTTAAGTCTTTCATCTTATTTTAATGAATCAACTAACTCAATTAATTGTGATTCTTGTTGAACTCCCGTTTTACTATTAATAACTTCTCCATTATTAAAAACTTTAATGGTTGGGATTGCCCTAACACCGTACTCCACCGCAAGGTCACGATTTTTATCAACATCCATACTATATAATTGTATCTCGGAATTTTCTTCTCGATATTGATTTGATAATTTATCAAAGGTTGGTTTCATCATAGAGCAGGGTCCACACCAAATTCCGTAAAAGTCGACAATTAATTTTTCCCCATTGTTAATTTTTTGTTTTAATTCTTCTGTTGTAATTTCCATAAATTTGTTTGTTTTAAAAGTTGTCCGATAATGAGTCTAAGTTCGTCTAATTGTTTTTGTTTATAATAAACTCTTACTTGGATATCATCGTCGGTTATTAGTAAATATATATAAAATTCTTGTTTTGTTAAGTATATTTTTTCTTTGTATTTAATTTTTAAATCTTGTCCCATCTGAGCAATGCTATGTATTAACTCAAATTTCTCTGAAGTAAATCTTAGAAAGTCATCACTAGCAAAGGGTAAATCCATAACGGAGAAATAAACATTTTTATCCTCCTCAATCTTTTCAATATAGTTAGGTTTCTTCATATTAATCAAACAAACTTCTAAACTGATTATTTGTTATGTCTGGATTATCCCAAGTTAAAGTACTACTACCCCATGCATTTTGTACCCATTCAGACCCGGAATATATTTTCATACCAAAACCATTTTCTTTTATCACTTTAACTAATTCAAAATTTTTATCTTGAATGAAAGATAACATTATCTTATCTAAACTCAATAATACTTCATCCCAATCCGGGCTCAATGCTTTATTAAATTTACCCAATGACTGAACTCTCTTAATACTATGTTTATCAAGTAATTGACTAAGTTGGTATTCAATTGTCGCCCTTTCATTTTCACCTCTTAATGAAATAATAATCGATGCAGGTCTTGAGACATACCCTTTCACACAATTAGATTGTGTTAAACTTTCTTCGTTATATTCTTCAGAAGTAGTTAATAATACTGGTGTATATTCATCAATTTTATTGGATAAAATCTTATGAAGAATATCCGGGTAAATTCTATTGTAAGTCCCGTTCTTGTAATGAGATAATTTATCTGTCCAATCAAGATGTTCATTGTGGAAAGTCTCTCTATCCGTCCCGTCTGTCATCCATTTTACTTCTAAACCATATCTTCGTAATTCCTGATACATCCTAACATGGTCGGCTAAAGTATAGGTATCCATGTTTAAAGTCACAAACACTTCTTTAAATGCCTTATAGTATCTATCCAACTCACTATTTCCCATTAATTCTTTTAATAATACCCCCGCTTGTGGATTATTAACATGATTAGTTGTCTCCAATAATGAAACGATTACTCCAGGGTCCTGATTTAATCTATCATCACCAAATATCTCTTTAGCATAATTATATGTGTCAAGGTATAATCTTTCACATTTGTGTAATGATTTTTTCAAAACTTTACCCTGTAAATTAAATTCACTCATAAATGCGTCAACTAGTTTACCCCCATTTTTTTTAATCTTTTTTCTAATTGATGGTCCAATTAAATGATTTTTATATGCCCCAAAATTGTTAGGGTATTTAATTCCTCGTTTATCTAAATAAAATTTAAATAATCTGTCATCAATTGTTAAATTATTATATCGATTTTTATCAATCTCATCTATAAATCTATTAACGAGGTCAGTTGCAATACTAGTTGAATTTTCAATCTTATACTCGTTCAATTGATTTCGTATTCTATGTTTCATATTCTCTAAAGAACACTCCATAAAATAATTTCGTCTAATCTTTTTACTATAATCTCTTTTCTTTTGAAACCCCTTTAAGTATCCACTATATACATCCCCTGTCTTAACATTAACCGTAATGTATTCAACATTTTTATTTATTTTAAAGTATTTGGTTCCTTTAGTTCTTACTTTACCACCATAAAATAACTTCATGGCAATCTTATCTTCAACCCTTTCGATAACTACCATAACATAATCCTTCTTAACTGTACAAATCGGATTACCATAATTTTCAACATAGATTGTTTCATCTTTAGGATGAAGTTTATCAACAAGAAATAATGGTCGTTTAGATTTAGGGGTAGGCTCAATCATAAAAACATCATCTAACCACCCATCATTTGAATGAGTTTGAGGTTCTTTATAATCAATAGGACTTGAACTCTTATGAATAATAGTATTGTACTCTTCATGTTGGAATTTTATTATCTCTTGTTTCATAGGGACAAAGATAGTAAAATAAAAAAGGAGAACAAATTGTTCTCCTTTTTTTTTATTTATTTTATGAGATTTCTTTTATCTGGTCTCTAAGTATTGCCGCTTCTTCATATTCTTCATTTTTAAGAGCATTATCCAATCTTGATTTTAGTTCATCTAATTTACTCTCCTCAATTAATTTTGGAAAAATTAAAATCTTTTTTGAATCATTTAATTGAACACATATCTCAAGTATTTGATTTCTGGTTAAAACATAATCATCCCCTTTATCGTGATTATCACATGAGAATTTTCTCAACATTGAGTAGAATTCATTTTCTTTATCTTTAGGTACCAAACTAAGTAAATCTTTTGGATTATCCTTAAAGAATTTAATCAACCCACTTAAATACACTTCAATATCTACATTCATATTTTTCTTTTTTTAATCTTGTAAATCCCACATACCGCCGCCCATGTCGGTCCCTTTTTCTTTAATCGCTTGAGGTACCTCAACATTTGGACTACCCTTCAAGTTAAGGAATAACAATGATGGTAAACTTGAAACACACTCAGGGATTTTTTTAAGTTGTTTGTTATTAATCAAAGCCAAAAACTTAAGTTTTGGTAAATTACAAACAGAGTCCGGAATACTCTCAACACAATTATCCAACATAATCATATTTAAATCTTTAAATCTTCCAATATCTTCAGGGATAGTAATAATAATATTATTATTTGAATCTTTATTTTGAATTTGGAATTCTTTTAAAGTTGTAGGTAAATTACCAATCAAATCTTCTAACCCATAAAGACCAATGAATTTACCAACAGCACCGTGAGTAAAACTATCAATAACTAATTTCTCACCACCAACGGTAAGTCCTTTCGCAAACTCAGGTTTAAAGAAATTTTTCAATTCCACCATCGGTCCATTTAATAATTGAACCAAATCTTGTTGACGGTCATCTTTATCCATGAATTGATTTGATGGGAAATGGAACTGATATCTATTTTTAGGTAATCCTGTTGTCGGAGCAATATCATTATCATTTGGATTAAAGATTACATATAATGGACCGTCTTTAATATAACGATTAAACCATTGGTCTGTTCCCGGAGTTGAAGTACACCATCTTGTCTCTTGGTTGTTACCTCCATAGAAACAAGCAGCCTCTTTACCCACAGGTCCTTTATCTTCAATCTCAATAACTCTCCAATTAGGTCCATCAAAAACCATTTTAGAACCAGGGTGAACCTCAGCAGATTTTCTTTCAGCTTTAGTTGTTGAAGCTAATGTTAAATCAAAATCTTTAACCGCATCATATAATTGGTCTACCGATAATTTATTAATATCTTTTTCTCCTTGGATTTTACCTTTGAATCTTTCAAACTTCTTCAAGTCATCAGTAACCTTATAAAGGTCTTCCATAAAGGTTTCTCTTACATTTGCAAGTTCTCGGTCATATCCATTTTCCCCTGGTTGTCTTTCAGTCTTAAGAGTTAAATATTGTTTGATTAACCATTGAACATATTTACCCGCCTTGATTTTATTTAAATCTTCTTTAGACATATTCGCCAAATCAACATCATTTAATCTTGTTGTTGGGTCAGCCATTACTAAGGCATTTAATTCTTGTTTGGACAGTTTTGGGTTAACCTTCTTCCCTTGTTTATCAAGTGAAGGTTGTGTAAGCGCGTCATATAAAACCTCAAATCTTGATTGTTCTAAAATAATTGACTTTAATATTGGTGTAAATTTCATGTTAAATTAATTTAATTATAAATATATCGAATGCAAATATAATCAATAATTTAATATCTACCATTATTTACTTCTTTTTTTTTTATTTAATAATTCATAATTAAAAGTTCTTCACCTTTAGTCTGACCTTGTCCTTTCTTCGCTCCGGCAGCTTTAGAAAATTCTTTTCTCTCCCATCTATATTCATCTTCCGGGAACCACTCATGTAATTGGGGAAAATCATAGTAAGACAGTGAGAACTTACCCTGAACACCTTTTAGGGAATTTGCCAATCTTTCATGGTCTTGTCTTCCAAAATCGTGATTTGAATAATAATTACCTTCCCCTACGATGTAGTATGGTGGGTCAACATAAAAATAAGTCGTAGGATTATCATACTTTTCAATTACCTCTTGAAAATCCATGTTTTCCACAAAAGTAATTTGTTCAAACATTTTTTGCCACTCCGGTTTTTTTAATTTATTCATAAATGAAGTAAATTTTGAATGATACTTACCTTTCAAATTAATAAATTTTGACTTAGATGGGTTAGCCCCCGAGAATACTTGAGTTAAAACATATATGTATTTCGCAGCAACTTCATAATCATAAGGTTCTACCCTGAAATTTTCATCAAAAATTTCAGCCTGAAATCTTACAAATTGTTCCTCACAAATAGGGTTAGTTGGAAAAACATCTTTCCCCTGAACTATAAATTTTTCACACTCTTCAAGTAATCTTTGATGATTCTGTATACATTGATACATATTATAATTTAATGGATTAAAATCATTATAAACCACTGTTTTAAGGTTTGGAAAATTTTCCAAATTCATTTTAAAAAATGTCCAAAATTGACCACTAAAAGGTTCAACAAATGTTTCAATATCTGTTGGGATATTTGGAATTATTAATTGTGGAGCAATTTTAGATTTACCTCCTACATAAGATACACACATATTATTTAAATTTTTCTTTTTTTCTTTTTAGGTAATATTCGTCTGATGAATTATACAAAATATTTTCAATTAATTCAATATCCGATTTTGAATTTACTTGAATTGAGTAAATGTTTTTCTTTTTACTGATTTTAGGAGTTGTTTTCATCCCTTTATTTTTAAAATAATTTAAAATCCAAGTTAATAAATCATTTGTTCCTAATAAACTAAATTTAAGCCTCCCACCATATTTACCAATAGAACCATCCCCATCAAAATAACCTCTAATAAAATGAGAAATAAATTTATCAGTTAAATTAGGTGGTAATAATACTAAACTTTTATTTGGAATACACCCTAAGTTAATCAAATCATCGGTCATTTTTGAACTATTAACCTCTAACTTATAACTTAAAAATTCATCTTTAATTTGTTTAGTAAGTTTATATGTTGATTCCAAATCAATAATTAATTTTTCTAACAAATATTCATCCCCATTTTTTAACGATATCCCAACAATCCCACCTTGTTTATGTTTACCATTAAATTGTTTTCGTTTTCTAACATAACCGTCGGCAAATAATAAACCTAACCAATAAGCTTTCTCATTACTATCTATTTTTTCAAAATAATCTTCATTACAATTATGCTTACGGATTCGACTTTTAATATTATTTTTTCTTAAAACATTACCAATACTCCAAGTACAAATATTATATTTTTCAGATAATAAATTATAGGTTAATCCTAATAAATAATCATCACAAATATTACTACAATCAATTTCAGTCAATTTTCTCATAATACTCTTTAACTAATTTTTGTATAAACTTGGAGACACTAATCCCCTCGTTTTTCATTTTATCAAAAAGGTATTGGTCAATACTAATCCCATATTTAACTTTTTTATCTTTGTCTTCTTTATTAGGTCGTCCTATCTTTCCCATATATTATAAATATCACAAAATATAGTAAAAGTGCGTTAAAAAGTAAATTAATTTTAGAATAAATTTAACTACCATTTTTTATTTTACTGATTATACTTATAAAATAAAATATTAGAAATATGGAAACAGTTGAAGGACACATTATTGAAGAGAATGACATTAATACTGGTGGATGTAAAAAATGTCAACAAAAAAAAGGACCCTCAAAAAAACAAATTGGTGGTATTATTATTGGGACATATGTTCTTTTCGCTTCCATATATGGAACAATTGTAATTATCAATAAAATAATAGGTCTTATTAATTAAGACCTTTCAAATCTTACATTTAATTTAACATACATATCCCCTCCATTATAACCTTTACCCTTTAATCTTAATGGTTTTGAGGTGTCAAATATTTTAGGTTGTCCTAGCATTAAATCACCATCAGGGTGAGGTACTTTTAATTTATCGTCCTTTACTCCTTCTAAGTCAAGAAATAAATTATAAATTAAATCATTGTTCATCTTTTCAAATCCATCTTTCTCAATTAATTCGATTTGAATAACTAAATCCCCAATCTCTCCTTGTTTAAAATCACCAAAGTTCTCTAATTTCAGAAATTGTCCACTATCAACACCTTTAGGTAATTTAAAATTAACCATACTCATTTCACTCTTGGTTCCATGTCCATTACAGGTTGTACATTTATGAACTAAAGTATATCCTCGTCCTCCACAACTCGCACATTGTTGTCTTATTTGTTGGACCATGAATCCGGTCCCAAATGTTTTAATTTGAAACCCGACACCATTACATCCGGTACATGTTTGTTGTTGACCACCAGTTCCACTACATCCACCGCATTGGGTGTCTTTTAGGTATTGTATTTTCTTTTCAATACCTTGGTATGACTCAATAGGAGTTATTTGTACTTTAACCACTTTATCAGGAACTGATTTTCTTCGAGTCCTTTGGACATTACCTCGATTAAACATTTGATTAAACATGTCCTCAAATGAAGAACCTCCCCCGCCAGCAAATGGATTGTTTTTAGTTTGGTCGTATTGAGTACGTTTCTCAGCGTTACCTATGGTATCATACGCCTCCGCAATATCTTTAAATTGTTCAGCCCCATCAGGATTCACATCCGGGTGATATTTCTTAGATAGAGTACGATAACTCTTTTTTATGTCTTGTTGTGAAGCTTTCTCTTCAACTTCTAGTATTTTATAGTAATCTTTCATATATGGTAAATTATCTTGTTGTCTTATTTAAAAATAAGAATCGTAAAAAAATTATAAATAAGTTCGTGACATTTTCACGAGCTAAACAATATTACGACAAATTATTAAAAGAATCAAATGAGGTTATTTTTAATGTTGAAGTAGAAAATGGGTCTGATGTCAGATATGAACTAGGTTTGATTGAATTAAGTGATAATCAACTTATTCCTGTGTACATGACAGATGAATATGGTAGAAGTTCTAAGGTTAAACTTGAGGGAGATGGGATGACATTATTTAATATCGGATATTATAAAAAAGAAGAAAAGATTTATGATTTAACAAAAAATAAAAGGATAACCTCCAATCAACTAATTAAGACCTATTTAAGAGGAGATGGGTTAAAAATGATATCAAGTCTCAACAATAAGATTATCGTTCAAGAGGATGAAAAGATTAACCTATTCACACTGAAAACCGAATCCGAATCGTTAAGATTTATTGATTCTCTTTCATCGTATTTTTTTAAAATAAAAAGAGGAGATTGTCTTTTTGTTAAAGACCACTCCTCTGCCCAAAGAAAATATTTATTTAATATGTTAGAAACTTATGGTATCGATAAAAAAATACTATATCGAAAGTTTACTTCCCAACCTCCGTCAAAATAAAATGGAACTCGGTTCCGGAAATATCTAAGGAAAATTGTTTGTGATGTCTATCAATTTCCCTAAAATGATTAATCACACTAGTGTATTCACCAATTGGTAATTCAAAAACTATGGTTGCCTTACCACTGAAAATAGATTGGCATGATTCAGCAATTAACGCTAATTTTTCTAACTCCCCAAGAGTAATATTTTTATTTTCTTCCATAAAGTTATTTTTTTAGGTTGAGGGAACATATCCTCTTTTTTTACATTTTTAATCTCCCAAATAAGTCGTCTTTTACTATTTTCGAGTTCTCTATTGTCCTTCTTCTTCTCGCTTGTCAACCAACTCAACATCTGCTGACTCTTGTCCGTTTTGCTCATTTAATTCTAAATTTGATGGTATGTCTGTTTCAAAATCAAAATAAAGATTTTGTAATTTATCCAAATCATTTTTTTCAAATGTTTGTTTTAATTGGTCAATTGTCTGTTTGAAAAGTTGTTCTTTCAACTCCCTTTCTTTATTCAATTTAATAATTTTAGCTATCTTAGTCAACATTAATGAAATATCATTTTCATTAATTTGAGAAACAAAAGTTACTCCTTTTAAATTTTGGTCTTCAACATTGAATGAAATAGCTTGTCCCTCATCAATTATACTTTTAGGTAATGACCATTTAGTTGGAAATGCCATGTCGAAACTTAAATAAGTTTCCAATTTTCTTATCGAATGGATGTATTGCACAAATGGTGCTAATTCTTTATAAAAACTCATTGTAATATGTATGTAATTAAATAACTTAATGATAACCCAAGGAAAATAAGTTCCCTGTCACCGTAAACCAATTGTTTTGGTTCCGAAGATAACAGGGCACTTATAAACTTTGTGATGCCCTTAAACACCACTAATATTGTAAACAAAAATATAAAAAGATATATCGTTTCAATATTATGCATTTGCGTCTCCTTTTTTACTATGTTCAAGTATTTCAATTCTAAATTCTTGAAGTAAGGTTTTTAATTCTTGAGCGGATTTTCTAGTTCTTGTACCAGCACTTTTATTTCCGTTATAGAATTTTGTCGCGTCAACTGATAATTGTTCAGTCAATGCTTTGATTTTTTCTAATGTTTCCATTTTTAAAAAGTTATTTCGTTTATTGTTATAGAGGAATATTAAGTTTTTTTACTCTGGTGTAAATACAAATAAGGGTTTTTTAATAAACATACTTTTGAAGTATTTTATAATACTCAGTTAAAATATCTAAATCAGGCTTAACAAAACTCTTATCAACATCAAATATGTCAATTAAAAAAGTATCAATTGATTCACGAACTTTCTTATCTGATTGATTATAAAAAGTGTCATTAAAGAATGAGATAAAATACTCTCTATGTTCTCCGTATTCATCAATTATTATATTTTCTTTACGAAAGTCATTAATCATTTTGTTCCAACACCAGGCAAAGTGATTCTCATTATCCTCTTTAGTTAAGATAATTTTAGTCTCACGGTATTCATCACCCATGTGGGTACCCGCTATAACATAATTTAGTGATTTAAAGATATCACCATATAATTCGATTTTTTCATAATACATATTATGAATATTAAACCAAATCAGTATTTCATCTTTTGGTATTGTCTTGGTCATATAATTAAAAAAATTCTCCATAGAGGTCATCTATGGAGAATATAGTATAATCATTCGAAATGTGAATTTTTATTGTGTTTTTCTGTTGTATCCAATTAAGTTTTTCATCTTGTTCATTTCTTCAGAAACAATTTGAGACTTTTTATCCTCTTTAGATTCAAGTTTGTTTAAAATCTTTTCCGCTTTACCTAAAGACCCTCCTTGTGTCTTATCACCAGCAACATCAACCGGTTGAGGAACTCTTTTATACGAACCGTTCATTTGTTCAGCCCCATATAAATTCTCATCAAAATTCTTTTTGAATTTTTCTCCAACTTTTAAACTTCTTTTAGAGACATTACCTAACGCTTTACCATCTTTACTTACAACCGCATTACCATTTTTTGAATCACCTTTCATTTGTTTCCCAATCATTTCATCATCAGGTTTGATTTCGTCATAAACTAAATTAGTCATTCCCGGATATGCAAACGCGTCAATATATTCTTCAACCGCGTCAGATGGGTTATATTTTTTTTCTTTATGTTCTTTTTCCATGTCATAATTACTTTGTGGGAAATCTTCAGGTTGGTCTTCGTATTCATTTCCCCCCATAAACATATCCTTCATGTATTCTTTCATTTTTTTAACAACTTCCTTTGTGTTATCATCATTCAATTTTTTGTTTTGGGTTAAAACTTTATCAGTGTCTTTTAACCCTTGAGGTGTTTTTTTAGAAATGTTTACTTTTTCCGCAACATCTTTAACTTTCTGTTCCATCACAATTTTTTCAATCATATCGATTAACTCATTTTCTGTTAATTTTAATGACCCTTTATTTTCTTTAACAGAATATTTTTTACCATCAACCTCAAAAGAACTTTTGCCGCTCTTTTTAGCATCTGCTAAAGCTCCTGAGAAAGCATTACCTTCTTCAGTTTCTTGTTCTTCCATACCATGTTTATCACCGTATTCTTTACCAATATTAGCTTCTTTGCTTTTTCTAAGTTTTTTAAAGTCAGCACCGGTTAATTTACCTTTTGGTTTTGCAACATCAAGTTTCTTTTGACCACCTTTAAGGTCTTTTTCAATTTCAGTCCACTCCCCACTCATTGTTTCAGTGATTTGCTTAATTTTACTTTCGATTTCTTCATTAAGTACTTTTGAAACCAATATATCAATATGATTTTTAAATTTGTCCATTCGTGTATTTTTTTAATAAATATCTTTATTTCTGTCTTTTATTAACTTTTTCGTATTCATGTTCCAAAATAGTTATAATAATATTTTCATTAATCCCTAACTTGTTAGCGACTTGTTTAATTGCACCTTTAACTGATTCATTTTTAGTTATCTTAAGAGCATTAATATCCCCTTGATTACAGTATGGAAACTTAGTACATTTCTTTTTGACTTTAACAAATCCACCACCAGGTATTTGAGTCTTTCTACTTGGTCCCCAATCCTTTTTCTTGGTTGATTTAGCCCACATAGCAGGACTTTCATATCCTCCGGTAGACCCTGAACCTGTCGCTTCGGTTGCCTCAATTTTTTCAACTTGTTCTTTAACACGAATTGACTCGTTAAAGTGAGTCATTGTTGGCTTATTACCTTTACCAATCTTTGGGTCTTTTTTCTCTGCTCTTCTTTTCTGTTGAGTCATTTTTTCTTTCTCATCTTTATCATAAGATGACACCACTTTAGGAGTTTCTTTTGAAACTTTTTTAGAAGGTCTACATTTAGGATATGATTTACCATCAGCATCCTTTCTGCCACAAGGAGGATGTTTACCATCAACTTTTTTACTAACATCAACCCATTTTTCTTTAAACCATCTCCCAAGGTCTTCGGTAACACCTTTTTTCTCAGAATTACTTTTCTTCATATACTCATCAGAAAACCCGATAGGACTCTTACGACCGATTGGAGATTCCTTTGTTTCGATTTTATCTAAATCAGGTTCCTCACCAGAAAACATTGGTGCGGAATAAGCTCCTGAGGAACCTGAACCTGTTGCTTCATTAGGTTCCTCTTTAGATTTAGTTCTTTCTTTTTTTTGTTTTTGGTCGACTTTAGTTCCTTTCATAAGTTGTTTCTTCAAAACAGATATCATATCTTGAATGTCCAAATATTTTGGGTCTTTCTCCTCATCATCATTCTCTTTGAATGATTGTTTGTATTTTGTAGCATCTTTCATTGTATCAGCGTTTAACTCCATTCCTGGCGCACTGTATGCCTTATCCAAACTTTTCTTAAATAAATTTGCAGCTGAATCCATATTACGCATTTTTCAATCTTGGTTCCCAATAACTTCTATTCATCCACATAAACTGATAGAACTCACGGAACATTCTTAATGTGATATCTTTAACATCACCTTCGAGTTTCCCTCTCTTTATTTCTCGACCAATTCTATCCAACAATTTATCTTCAAATTGTTTTAAAGTACTATTACCCATAAAGTCTCTAATCTCTTTACGAATCATGGTCTCAATTTCTTTTTTATCCGTTGTTGTTAACGCCATAATTATTTAATTAGTATTAGATATGTTGTTGTTATTACTCCAAGAAAAGCCCCCAATTTCCATAAAAATGTTTTACTTCTTTGACTTTTTAATTCTTTATGTAAATTATTAGTTAATTCTTCTGATACTTTTAGTTGTTCATCTTTTTTTGTAATGATAGAATGATTATTTTTATCTTTCTTTTCTAACAAACTAATAATAGTGTCTTTTTGAACCTCTCTTTCGTTAAATTTAATAATCTTAAGATTTAACAATTTAATTTCATCTTTACAACCATCATATCTTAATAGGTCTTTAGCAACCTCCCTAAGTATCTTATTTGGTAAGGCGGTTTTGGTTGTATCTATTTGTGAAAAAGTATTCCAACTCAACATTAGAAAACCCATCAACAGTATTAACTTTTTCATTTGTATTATTTTTTACGATAGTTAAGGTGTTATCAATATGATGTACTTCTTTAGTAATTGTAGTAATGGTTTCCTTCACTTCATCTACTTTTGTATCAATTTTTTTATTAACCACTTGAAACGAATCGACATCTTTTTGAATAGATTCGATTTGTTTTTCATATGATTTAACATCTGTCTTGATTGAGTTAGTGGTAAATATATTCCAAGCCGCTAACACAATAACAATTATTAATAGTATATCTTGCTTATTATTACTCACAATGTCTTTCATTATTCAGGTGATTCTGTTGTTTTCTTTCTATTAGCCAAAACTCTGCCCCATTTAGATTTAAATTTTTGGTAATATTGTTGAAGTTTATTAATTGTTGTCATGAAATCTTCATCTAATTTAATCATTTGTCCATTAATATATACCCCGCTATCTTCTCCAATAGTAAAAATAAAATCAATATCTTCATCAATTAATTTACCTGACCATTCAACATTATTAGGATAAACATTTAATGTATTAAAGTCGACTAAGTCAGATACTTCTTCAACAAATTCATCCATAGTTTCTTGGAATGCTAATTTCTCATCACTGGTAATATCCAAATCATTTCGGTCTTTACCATGAAGAGCTAAAATACCCCCGGAGATTCTATATTTTTGTTGTTTATCTCTTGGTGATGATTTTTCAGTTTCATTATCATATCCATTATCCGCAGTTTCATATTCTTGGTCTTGTTCAATTCTCGACTCCACATCTTTTGCCACATTTATTTGTGTCCCCTGCTCCAAAATCATTCTTGATTTTTGTAATAGAGATTTCATTTCGTCGTATCTTTCGTTAAGTAAATTGCTCATTTTCTAAATGTTTTATAAAAGTTTCAAAATTAAATGATGGATTTAAATCCGTATAAGCTGAGTCATAATTACTCTTACTTACAATTCCCTCGTAGTTAGACACCCCTTCAAATCGGGTATTGTGTCCAACACATCTTTTTTCAATGTTAAGGGATTCTGACAAATCTTTACATAACTCAGCAGTTATTTCTATCTGAATCGGTGTATATGGTTGCCAAAAAAAGAAATCTCTCCATTTTTTTTCAAATACCTTTTCATTATAAATACTTCCTTTCCAGTTAATATAATAGTTTGTTAATGGTTTCTTTTCTAACCAACCTAAATTTTCCAAGCAGATAATAATTGAGTTTTTATTAACTTGTTCGTTATTGGTATAATTCGAATAGGTGTTATTGGGTAATAATTGTAGTATCTCACCCTTTCTTGTGACAATATAATTCGGAATTTTATTATATTGTCCATGATACCTATGTTTAAGGGAGGATAAGTATTCTTGAACCTCCCTAGCAGTATGACATAGGATTATTTGTTTTTTTCTTTTTTGTTTACCTTTCGGTTTGAAATCACCAAATTTAATTATGTTAAGCATCCCGTCTTAAATAACTTAATCTTTTTACCCCATCATTTGGTGTTTCTTCAGTTTCATTAATATTTGAATCTTCAAGAACTCCAAATTTTTGTTCGTTTAATTTTATTAATTCTGCTTCTAATTGTTCTAATTCCTTAGAAGTTGGAGTATATTTTTCATTGTCTAATTCCACTTCTTGTTTACCAATAGCAGTACTTAACTCCTCAATGTTAATTTCCTTTGGTATTGAGATTCCCCCCTTTTTCTCCTCTTCTTCAAATTTTACCAACATATGTAAAAAAGATAATGAGATGATTGGTAACATACCTCCGGAGAAAAACGCCAAAAATCTTTTATGTCCAACAGGGTCTCCCGACTCAACACCTAAATAACTAACAATTGGGTCCACTAAATCCATCCAATCTTTGAATGATTGGGAATTAACGTCAATATATTGATAAGCAAAGAAAATATTACCAATGAATTGAATTAACGTTACAACTCCAAATGGGAAGTAAACTTTTTTACCCATTTTAGCCGATATCGCAGCCAATGCAGATAATGCCGCTATTTCAACACCAACAGATAAATATATCGCCCAACTTACCGGATTTGATAAACCGTACCAAGAACTAACATGGGAGATTGATACAAACGCAACTGTTAAGATTGGCACTAAGAAAGCAATATAAATTATTGTTTTAAAGTTTTTTTGAAACCAATTCATTATTTAGTTGTTTTTAATTTTTTTATCTCTTCTTCAATTTGAGTTTGTCTTTGAACATCTAATAATTTACGGTCTGTAGCTTGAATCATTCTTTTTTCTGATTCTAACCCTGTTATTTTTAGTTCAACATTTAATTCTTTTTTAGTGTAAGTAGAATCTTTAATAGTTTCGACTTCTTTTCTTAATTTAGATAATTCTCTTGAGTCTCCACATCCCTTAAAGAATGTTAAAAGTGTTATTACCAATACAATGATAATAAAGTTTTTTTGAATGAAATTTTTCATAAGTTTTTGTTTTAATTTATCTTTAAATATAAAAGGTGTATAATATAAATACACCCTTTAATTCATTTTATAAGTATTCAAAGAGAACTGCCGTCTCATTCCTCAATTTTCTCAAAGCCTTTTCCTTGATTTGTCTTACCCTTTCTTTAGTCAAAGTAAAATCATTACCAATATCCTCTAATGTTCTTGTCGAACCCGATAACCCGAAATAATCTTGTATGATTGTTTTCTCCCTATCGTCTAATACATCCAACATATTCAATAATTTATCCTTTAAAGTATCCTCTGTTGATAGACCCGCATCCGGAGCCTCAGCATTTGGATTATTCAAGATATCAACCAAAGTATCACCTTCCTCATTTAGTGGGTTATCCAAATTAATGGTATAAGGTAAATTCGCAAATTTATCAGGTAATTCCATTCCACCTCTCTCCAACTCTTTTTTAGCTTTATGTAATTCTTGAACCACATTAACAGGGAGACGAATGGTTCGAGCATTTTCATTCAACGATTGTAAGATTGATTGTCTTACCCACCAAACCGCATAAGAGATAAATCTTAATTTTTTAGACCAATCAAAGTTCTCAATTGCCTTCATAAGACCAAGGTTTCCTTCGGCAATTAAATCAGGAAAATCCAATCCTTGATTTTGATATTGTTTTGCCACCGTAATAACAAATCTTAAATTACCCTCTAATAACTCCTTATGAATCTTTTTAATTTCAGATTCTGTAATATTACCTGATAATATTCTTTCAGATAATTGTCGTTCTCTCTCAGGTGTCATGACTTTTATCTTACGGATGTCCTTAAGATAATGACTGATTTCTTCCTGATTGATTGGCATTCCCGCTTTTTCCTTCATAATTTAGTTTTGACTATAAGTTTCTAATATGTTTTTTTCTTTTGAACTCAGGGATTCTATCCCCTCTGAGTATAATTTGTCTAATATTTGGTCTAACGTAGGATTAGGAGTAACATCTTTATTTTTAAAGATTAATGACATAATATCATTTTTGTCATCTTCATCATCTTCTTCTTCAAAAGAAAAATCTAAGTTCTTTTTTATTCGTTCCATGTCCAACTTCATTGTAACATTTTCACCAACATTATCTAAATCGAAAAGATGGTCTTTGATATCATCCGGTAAAGATACTGAAAAATCATCGATAATTTCAGTTAAAATAAAAATTTCTGAAAGACCATATAAAATACCATTGATGTATTCATATATCTCATCTTTTGGTGTTTCCGTACCAAAAGAAAATATAATTTGGTTACGAGTGTAATGGAACTTTAAATTTGGTGAGTCAACAATAGGACTAATGGATAAAGCAATTTCTTTACATAAACCGTCTGAAGCCAAATCACTAGTGACAGATAATAAGTAGTAATTCATATTTTTTTTCATATTAAAATTATTCCACAAAGATAATTAAACTCTCTTAGAATACCCAACAATTTGGTAGAAATCTTTCTTCCCTTCACAATATTCTCTCACCAAGGTTAGTAACCCCCTGAACATGAACGCTCCACTTGTTTGTTTTTCACATAGGGAGAACAATTCAATAAACGAAGTAAGTGTTGAAATTGTATAATATCCATGATTGTTCAAATCATTGTATCTCAAATTCATTATACTCACAAATCGTAATCCATAATTATTTCTCTCTTCAATACTTGGAAATGGAGTTGTATTATCATAAAGTTCAATCAAATCATTTATATATGATAATAATAGTTCTTTATCATATTCAGCCTTAACTAATAAATCAACAATCCAATGAGTATGTGATGGGGTTCTTAATCTTTTTCCTTCTTCTTTATACTTCACAATAAAATCAAGGTCCGGGTTTTCACCTCTAACCCCCTGATAAATTGCAACCGTGGTCTTATTATCGGTTTGCCAGTAAAGGAGGGGAGAATATGACTCCCCTTTTCTATTATATGTTAGTTGTTTCATTTTGTTTTAATAATTCTTCAGATAAATCTATATATTTTTGGTCAATCTCAATACCAATATATCCTCTATTTAATCTTTTTGAAACAATTGCTGTTGTTCCGGACCCAAGAAAGGGGTCTAAAATCAAATCATTTTCTTCAGTAGTTAATAAAATACAATTCTCTACTAATTTTTGAGGAAATGGCGCAGGATGTTTAGTATTTCTATCAGGGTTAATTGTCCACACTTCAGACTGATATTCTTTAGAGATACTTTCCTTAAAGACTTTAGGCTTTGATTTGGTTAACCAATAAATGTGTTCAGTACACGGTAATAACATGTCTTTTCTAATATTTGGACTTGATAACCTATTCCATATAATCATCTGATAAACATTCAAATTAGATTTACTAATAAAATCAGTAGGGAGATGTAATTTATTCTTATGTCTTCGAGGTTTATGATTAAAGAAAATTGACCCATCAGGTTTAATAATTCTCATCATTTCATTTAAAATATCTACCATCCATTGATGGTAGTCCTCTTCTTTTAAATCATCTCCATAAGAATCATAATCAATGTTAAATTTTTTCCATACTTGATTCCCAGGTTTAACTTTACCAATCAATCCTTTTTTATTATATGGTGGTGAAGTAACAATACAAGAGATTGAATTGGACTCAATTGTTTTCATCACCTCTAAACAATCACCTAATATTAATTTTTCCATTTGTTTTTAATATATTTAAACTAAATACATGTCTTTGACTTTATTGTTTAATCTATTGTAAATAAATTACGATGTACATGCCAAAGAACATTATACCTATTACTTTTATTTTTTTTACCTTCCCGTTGGAAATGGAAATAAGTTTTTCCATTAACATCTTTCAAGTGAATCCCACCCTTTTTTGAAACCCAACTACACTTATTAATTTTATTTAATATTTCATCATAAGTAATTTCATATGTTTCATTTGTTTTAAGATTTCTATAAACAATTGTGGTCACATTAAATCCATTCCGAACAATTAAATCAATAACTTTCTTTTTTTCATTATTTAAAAATAACATAAATGATTCAGTTATTTTAGACGGTATCTCTGTAATATCATATCGGTCCTTACCATTTATATCTAAAGAACTATCCCCACAAAACATTTTCACAAATTGAATTGTGTCTTCTTTTAAATTCAAAATTTTTATAAAATGATTTTGAGTCGTTAAATGAACTTGGGTGCTATTACCTGAGAAATTTTTAATACTAACATTTGAAGTTCCATCTGAACCATCTATTTTATTTCTATTACCACCTATTTGGACTAAACCTCGATTATCACAAATTTCTTTTTCTTTAACATTTGTGTATTCTTCCCTAATTTGTCTCCCCCTTTCTGATGTTAATTTCATTTCTTTTTTATTTAATAATAAATAAATAATCTTTAATAGTCAAAAAAAAGTCCCTCATTATTGAGAGACTTTTGAAACATTATCTGTTTTTGTTATCTTAACTACGGTATTAGCCCAATTTGATATCATTGGGTTATGCGAAATTACAAATATTTTCTCGAAGTAGGTCTTTAATTTATCAAAAAACTCTCCAACCATATCGAGATTATCATTTGCCACCTTACCCCAAACCTCATCATAAACCGACAATTGTGGTTTTGGTAATGAACATACTTTCGATAACACTGCTCTAATGGCAAGTGCTCCCACCGTCTTCTCATAACCTGAACCTGAGGTTATTGGTCTTTCAATCCCGGTTGAATTATCAATCATAATAAAATCAACCTCATTCTTATCATTGATTCGAATTTCCAAATTAAACAAACATGAATCCTGAAGTAACCTTTGAAGTTCAGCGTTAATCACTGGCATCATCGTCTTCATAATAATCTTACTGATTCCATTTTTACCATAAATCTCATTGTAGATTTTATAGATTTTTTCTTTTTCAAACTCCTCAGCTATCTTTAATACAAGACCATGGTTCTTTTCAATACGAGATAAAAGATTATCGATTTGGGTTTGATTGGTACTTTGAATTCTCTCATATCCTCTCTTTTGACTAATCAATTCATCAATACGAAGATTCGCTTTAATCAATTTAGAATCAATATCGTTGTTCTGTTTAATCTTATCCTGAACTTCTTCGTATCTTGTTAGTTTCAACCTTATAGCCTCTAATTTCAAGTTATTTGACTCCAAGGACACCTCGTGTTTCTCTTTGATAAGTTTGTTTCTTTCATATTCATCGAACTCTTTCTTAAGTTGTACATAAGTTTTTTCTTCTTTATCCAACTCAACAATTTGTTCGTTAAGAGTTTTAACTTTTTCTTTCCATCCGTCAAGTTCACCAATCTTCTTTTTAGTGATTGCCGCATCCATCAACTTAATACCACAATGTTCACATTCAATACCATCTCCGAATTTTTTAACTAATGATTCAATTTCAGTAACCTTAGTATTTGCACCACCTAATTCAATCTTGGTATCGGTTAATCTGTCTTTAACCTCATCGTGTTTATCTTCATGGTAATACCCACTTGGTTCAACAATTTTTATACTATCAATTTGTGATTGAATTCCTTTACCACTTGTAACATGAGTATCAATATCCGTTTGTAATTTAACCGGGTCCAAGATAATAAGTTCCTGACTCAAATCAGCATGTTTTGAATTTAATAACCCATCCTTATAGTCCTGACCTTTCTTTAATGAATTATCCACTTCACCAATACTTTCAGTTGCCGTTGTAATCTCTCCCTTTAATCTTTCGATTTCAGTCGTAGCAGTCTCATTATCTTGTTTTAGGGTTTCCGTATTATAAACATTGGATATCATACCTTTCGAGAACTCTGAATAGATTTCTTTTCCGGTTTCTTCTTTCTTCTTTAAAAACTCAAGACCTAAAAACCTTGATAACACCTGACCACGAGCAGTTGGTTTTGACTCCAATAAGTCCTCCAAGTTGGATGCGGTTGTTAGAATGGTCATTAAGAAGTCATCCATTGTTCCAATAGACCTTTTCATAAACGCCTCCGTTTCTCTCCTTTGCTCACCAGTGAAGTTTTGTAATTGTCCGTCAGATAGTTTTTTAAAGAACTCTAATTCCGTTTTTACATTCCATTCACCAGCTTTAGACAACTTTCTTTCAATTTGACGAGCAATAATATACTCCTCACCATCAATAAGAATATCCCCACGAACACTTACTTTGTTCTTGTCGGTAAACCTGTTGAAGATTTCTTCCGCTTTCTGCGTCTTGGTTGTTGTGTTAAAGAATAAGAACAATAGTAAATCCACAGTTAGAACCGTTTTCCCACCGAAGTTTGGTGGGTCAGATTCCACCACCGTAATACCTTCACACTTATCAAAATCAATTACTTGATTCTCCCCATAAGATAGGAAATTACTAAACTCAATCTTCTTGATATACCATTTCTTGAATGGTGTTACCTCAACCTCGTTGGCTGCCATTCGGTTTTCAACCATCCCGTCAATATTCATTACTTGGTCCAAGTATTGTTCTTGCCCCTTACTTTCAAGTAATGATTTGATAAGTTCCTTTTGATAGTTCTTATCCATAATATTCACAGATACATCAATCGTTTGTTGAGTGTCTTCGGTTGTTTTAACCTTCGTAATCACATTGACATTGGTTGAGTTATACTTTTTGGTAAAGTATTGTTTTGCCGACTTAATTCTCTCTTGAGTGAAGTTTTCCGGTGTATCTTCCCAAACAACCTGAATGTATGGATTATCTAATGTATCTACATCTAAATTGTGTTGCATTTTTTTTAAATTAAAAATTGGTGGTGGATTAAATAAATCCATAGTTTATTACTGTGATACTATCTCAACATTTTGAGTGTTCCCGCTTTGCGCTTGCTCTTCCGCATATTTCTTTTTCAACTCTTCCATTTGTTGATTCATAACCCTTTGAAACGCGTTTGATTGGGATTTAATCATTTGATTTCTTTGTTGAACTTTCTTTGAGTGAGCCTTTGCCCCTCCTCGTAATTTTGACTTTGGCATAATTGTGTTTGTTTAATTGTTATTTCTAATTTGATTTATTTGTTCTTCTGTGATTGTAGGTGCGTTTCTCAACTGTTCCAACATTTCATCAGTCATACCCATTTCTATTTGAATATCTCTTTGTATTTCTTCTAAAGTTATTCCCGGTTCATTCTCAATTTGGTCTCGAAGTTTTTGGGTTAACATGTCAGTAATTCGTTGATATTGATTATTAATGTCTTCCCTTATTTCACCCTCATCGGGTTTCTGTTCATCATCCATGTATGAATTTAACCATTTTGGTCTTTCAGGGACTTTAATTGAGTCTGTTTTTTCAATCATTAGTTGAACTTCTGTTTTACTTCCTCTTAACATTCGACCCATTTTAATTTTATTCTCAAGTCGAGTAAAATCTCGATAAAATGATTCACCACCAGCAAAATTAATATCAATTTCGGCATTTTCCAAATATTCAATAATATCAATCATGAGTTCATCATCTTCAAGAATTCCCATGTTATTACATAAAGTAAACAAATCGGTCGCTTTAATAACCCATCTTTGGACTTTACTATCGTTAAGTTGTTTTACAATAAATTCATTTAATTTCTCCATCTTATTTTAATCGATTTTCTTCAAAAAATTCCACTACAGCATTTATTGCCCATACCGCTCCGGACGCTAACATACCATCAAAAAACCAAGAACCCCAATTAGAAACTCCGAGTAATTCGTGTACAGGTGAATATACGAAAATTCCAAAGAAGAATCCAACCCATGTTGAACAACACATCATACATTTTAAAATGTCTGAGACGAAACTAGCTAATCCATTAAAGACTAAGTACTTCTCATCCCCCCATTTTTTTATAAATTCTCTTGTACCGTTAAAGATACTTCCGTAAACAAGGATGTTGGTCATTCCATAAGCCATTACCATCCAAAGTATTAATTGTGTAATCATTTTTATTTTTTTTTAAAGTTTATTATCCAAATTTGACCCTTTCATATACATTGCTTTGGTCCCTTCATTAAATTGTTGGATGTTCTGAATTGTTTTTTCATACTCCTTAATCAATTTATCTTTTTCAATATTATCTAGTTTTAATTTTTGAACTGTATTCTGAAGAGCATCTAACTTAGGTTTTAGTTTTGAATCATCACTTTCAATTATGATTTCTTTAATAACCTCTTTTTCCACAATCACTTCTTTGAATACCTCTTTTTCCACAATCACTTCTTTGAATACCTCAATTTCCTTACCAAGTACCTCTTTTTCTACAACTACTTCTTTAATAACATCTCTGTCAACATATTTAATCACTTCGATTTCAGTAGGAGGGCTCGGAATTTCCTTTATTACCTCAATATACTCAATTTTAATCACTTCTTTTTCTTCAATGACAGGAACTTCAACATACTCAATTTTAATCACTTCTTTTTCTTCAATGACAGGAACTTCAACATACTTTATTACTTCCTTAATCACTTCTTTTTCGACAATACTATTGGAACCTGAAAGTAATCCATATTTTTCAATTCTGAACCCCTCCAAGTAAGAACTCTTTAATATCGTTTCAGGGTCAACATTATTGAGTTTACAATAACTTAATAAGTCCTTGTGTTCACCGGAGGTTAGTTCAAGATTGATATTCATCGTATTTTTAATCCACTAAAATATTCAAAATCACTAATACCAAACTCTTCAGTTCTTCCCGGTGTTGAACGATTATAATCAACAATCACTTTGGTATCAGTTATTTCTTTTATAGTCACATTGACCGGTGTAGAACCTAAATCTAAATCAAGCGTTCTACCTATTAAATTATTTTCCATTATTAACCAAATTTTCCGTTCCTTTTTCAATACAATCAAACGAGTTCATACGAAATGATAAAAACGGTTTTGAGTTAGGTAAATCAACAAAATCATATTGGTCTTTATCAATCTCATAAACACCATACCCATGGTTATTTACCGTCTCACCAAAATTTTGTTGAATGGTTGAACCAATCATATACGCTTTCTTTCCTCCCGGAATGTCGAACACTTGTCTCTTATGAATATCTCCACATAATACAAGGTCACATCCATCGAACTTACTCACCTCAAACCCATCTTCAAATTTAAATCCAATGTCAGTGTACAATCCTTGGATAGGTCCATGGAATAACCCAATGTTCTTGTTCTCAGATTTATTAATATCCGGTGGGATATTATGTTCCATTAATGAATAGACACACCAATTTATATTATCATCAGGGTAAACCCCACGATTCTTTAAATAAACAATGTTATCATTCTTTAATGAATCAATGATTGGTGTTAAAGCATCCAACCTGGCATTGTTATTCTCAAGGAAATCATGATTCCCTATGATAACAATAGTTTTGGCAATCTTAGAACATTCTGTTAGTATCCAAGCCACGAATTCAACCAATTCAGGTGTCATTTGGTTTTTTGAGTGAACCAAGTCACCAGTGAATACAATTCGGTCCGGTTGGAGAGTTCTCCATTCTTTCAAGGCGGATTCAAGGATTCCACGGTATAAATCATGGTCCTTGAATAACCTTACATGCAAATCAGAGAAATGAACTAGTCTGTTTATCATTATTCTTTAATTAATGTTTTTTCTTCTTCTTCAAATGGGTTGAACCCCTTGTTTACGTGTCCACATGATTCACATTTGTAAATTGGGAATGGTACGGTTGTGTCTTCGGTTGAACCCGTCATTAGTTTTGGGACTCTTTTTAGAAAGATTACCTCTCTAAAGTAAATTCCATCACATGACTCACATTTTATCGTCGGACATTCTTTTAAATTAATTTTCGGTTGTTGTAATTCCATATTTTTTTGTATTAAGTTTTTCGAGGAAACTATCTATGTTCTCCTTTAGATTAGAAATATACGAAGGTTCTACCGATTGTTCAAGTTTTTCCAAACTATCTTTTAATAAATCAAAATTTAATCTTTTCAAAGTATTACCAAACGCATTAATAGCATCGATAGAAACTTTAATTTTCTTATGATTAATGAATTTAACTCGGTAAATTGTTACCATTTTAAGAAGCGTCTCATCGCTCCAACCACCAGCCATAATTGACCTATCTTCACAAGTACTGTCTGAAGTATTATAAATCTCAATGGAATTTGTTACCCCACCGTTACTCCAACTAGAATAAAATGCCAATTTTCGATATTGAGGGGTTGTTTTATCGGTTTTATCAATCAAATAAGCAAGTAATGAACTTTTAGTATAATTGTTAAAAGTTGAAGGATTATCTTTTGATGCAGTACACCATCTTGTATTTGCACCATATTTTAATGAACCCTTATGAGTTTTTGGAATAACAAAAAGAATATCATCATCTTCATATAGAACTTCAACATGGTCAGTCCTATCAAACGACTTCATATCTTTTTCTTCTTCGGCAACAGTTACAACATTTTTTAATACATTAACATTTAAATAACTTTTATGGTAAATGTCTTTCTCAGTGATATATGGTAAAAGACTATTGAATCGACTAACTAAATCAATCAAATTATCTATTGTTCTGACACACCCATTATTGGTCCTATTACTCCAAGTTTTTAATAAAAATTCCGCATATTTTTTTGTCGGTGTTTCGTCTCCGTTAACTAATCGACTAAAAGTATCAGGCTTTAAACTAGAATACTTAACTTTTAATTCATCTATTTTTGACATGTTTATTTATTTAATGGTGACAAAGGTAAATAAAGTTTTTTACTTGGACAAATATTTATTCACATCCATTTCCAAAGTTGTAGTAATAACTTCTTTTGGTACTCGATACTCATCAAACTCGGCATCTTCTTTTAAATGGGTGACAATACACCCGTATAATTTAATATTTTCGTATTTGGTACCTTGTAACATTTTAATCAGTAATTTACCATATAAAGGTAATTGGACGAAGTAGTGACCTAACGCATTATCAGGTTGTTTTTGATACGGCACCAACATTCTTTTGGTATATCTTGTCTCAAGAAAGTTTTTGGGTTTATTAGTTTTCCAATCTGTAATCACCAATCCAAATTCATCTTGGTTGAGATTCATGATTAACCATACTTTATCTGGTTGCCCGGTATAACCAAGTTCAGGGTCACCCAATACCATCTCAGTATCAAGTAAAACTGCCCCTCGTTGTTCCATCAAATTAAGAAAGTTTTTACCAGCGCAAATCATATTATCTCCCTTAAACATCTGGGTATTATCACATTCGAAAATAGGTTGTCTAACTTCTTTATAAGACCCATTCCGGTCAATTACTTCTTTCTCAAGAACAAAGTGAACTCTACTTCCCAAGTTAGTCGAATATAATCCTGCTGCCGCCCACTCCTCAATTAATTCTTGTTGTTTTTGTGGGTCACCCTTAGCTTTATTGTAAGCCGCCTGTTCCGTTGGGAACTCAGTATAAAATTTCTTTAACACCTTAGACACTGAGGGATAATCCGTTTTCCCATTCATAGTATAAATGTGTTCTTCCTCTTCAAAAGTAAGACCTAATTCTTCTTGTCTTAATGTAATTAGTTCTCGTATTTCTTGAGAAATTTCTTTTAAGTCTATCATATTATTTTATTTAAACATTGGTGTAAAATACTCGATTAGATATTTCGCATAGTTAGTCACTAATTCATTACCATCAAAAATGAAAGTATTTCTAGAATTATCTACTGCGTTTTGGTACTCGTTTTTTAATCTTGAGAATGTTGACTTATCAACCGAAATTGTATTTGACATAGTTGTTTTATTATTTATGGTACAAATTAACAATAAATTATTTGACTTTCCTAATTATTTATCATTTTATTTCAAAATAATACTCGTCAATCTTTCCCCTTAAGTCCGCAACATCCATATCTTTAGGTGGTTTGATTATTTTTATTTTATTATATAATCTACCTCCATTAATTTCGTGATATAATTTTAACGCGTCATCCCACGCATCTTCGTCAAGACAAATAATAATTTTACCTAATGCATTTTCATATAAGGTCTCAAATAACAAGGAACTCATTTTCTTACCTAACATCGCTATTGAGTTATCCAAGAAAAATCCATCAAAAGCACCCTCAACCAGATAAACATCCTTGAACCAGTCAATACGGTTTTCATTAAAGATTATCTCATCTTTAGCTGCTGTTGGATTTTTATATTTCATTCTACCATTAACCCATGAACGAGCAATAAAATAGTTTAACTTATCATTCTTATCAAAAGAAGGCACAATAACCCTATAGGCGAATTCACCGGTTACAGTATAACCAATTTGATATTTTTCAATTATTTCATCAGTAATCCCTCGAGAGGTTAAATATCGATATGCCTCCGCATGTGGAATAAATCTTGGGTTGGAATCTTTAAATTGAGTGTAACCCTCAGGAAGCTTTAATTGGGTTTTCTTGGCTTCTTGAATTTTTAACTCCTCAGGTTTAATTAAGTTATAAACCTTTTTCTGTTCTTTTGTTCCATAATCATCAAATAAACGCCCTAAGGGACCACTAATACCGCATCCCCAACAATGGAAAATAAATTTATTAAGATTAATTTCTAAATTACTCTTATTATCACCTTTATCAAGTCCTTTAATATCCATACAATTAGGGCAATCATACCCATATTGTAGTTTCGTTTCATAAACTTTTTTTGGTTTATCTAACACATCCTCAATTAACTCTAATAATACTTCAATTTCTTCTTCCATTTTTTAGTCACACTAAATTATATTTAATCCCCCTTGTTTGGGTCGGTACTGATAATATGTTTTACCCACCATTTCTTTAGACGATTATTATCATCAAGTTTTTCAATTTTATTACCAATAGGTATTATTAAAACACACCATAGGACACCTATCCCCCAAAGTATAAAAAAAACTATATCCATTTTATTTTTTTTATTTCCCAATCATTTTTAACACTAACACTAAAATAAGCCAAATGTTGATTAATCTCCGTTAATAAACTTTTTCTTAGAAACCGACCAAGTTTAACCGGAGAAACTTTATGTGACTTATCTGTTTTAATATCTGAGTTACACCAAGTATTTTGATTGTTCGAGGTTGCAACTATTACACATATTTCTCCATTAAATACAATATCAATTTCACTATGATGAGTATTTGGCGTTATGTCATAAACCCTATATCCTATAATAGAAAAGACACCCCTATATCGTTGACCAGCAACGGGGATATCTTTTGAATATTTTAAAATAGTTTTTCTAAGATTTTTGGTTTCAGTATCTCTTCGAATTTTATCCATTCACTTTACATTAATTTGTCTAGCAAAGATATAAAATTTTTTTCAATCTACCAAATTTTCATCATTTTCATATAACCCAACGCACAAGTGTAGGAATCAGTCATATCAAAATTTTCTTTCTTTAAAGTATTATTTCTGGTGTACATCCAAGTTATTTGAGGTTCTTGTTTAGCAACTAAATCCCATATAACATTTTTCTTATCAATGGTTTTTGGTAACCCTCCAAATAAGACAAACTTACCTTTATCATTCTCTTGAACTAATTCAGGGAATGCAAATTTTCTTGAGTTATATGTTGAAATAAATTGTGGTACCACCCCTAAAATGTCATAAACTTCTTTACAGACCAAGGTATTAAACCTTAATAAAGTACCGACAGTATACACATTATTTGAGTTTAATAAAGGCTCTTCGATAACCACATACTTAATTCCCATTCCAACATAACTCTCCAATTTTTGTTTGAAGATATCACTCTTAAGCATCAACTCTTCAATCTTATCCTCAACTTTTGGTTTTGGAACTGGTGAAACATGAGTTAATTCTAATAATTCTCTATTTTGAATATCAAATAATGCAACACCCACTGTCTTGGTTGACACATCCAATCCAAGGACTTTTGGGGAATCTTTCTTAATGTTTTTTACCATACTTAAAAGTCTAATTTAACCACAAATTGTTGAATTCCTTGTCGTAACTCAGGAGATTGTAGCTTAGATACAACCATAAGGTCTTTTTGTGAGTTGTAAAGTCCTATTTCCGTAACATATGAAGTTGTACCTGACATCCAAGTTGGATTTGAAGTATTTGTAAATTGATTTCTACCTAAATTCACAAGATATTTCATTTCATATATGGTCGCAGATATATCGGTTTCAAGATTCGCATACAGATAATACTCATCACCAAAATTCAAATAATCTGATTGCCCATTCTGTGGAAGGTCAATATAATTCGCTAAATCATAAATTGGAGCAGAATCATACATAACTTGGTCAATTTGAAAAGTAGTTCCTGTTATACCACTCATTGTTATATAACCATTAATTGAACTTCCACTAATTTCAGAAGTTACATCAATCTCTCTCCAAGCGGTAGGTAATGGTTTAGTATCTCCAGTCACCACTTGAACTAATAACTTCATCGAATTAGCAGAATATCCACTTAAGTCAGCACTTGTATAGGTATTCAAAGGTTGATTCAAAAATTTAAATTCAGAACCAAATCTAACCGCCAAATTCTTAGGGTCATCAATTACTGTATTGTTTGCTCTTATGTTGGAATAATAATTACAATGTAATGAATCTGTAAATCCTGTCGAATCGAAACGATAAGTCACCCAAACATTTTGAGTTATATTAGTAACTAAAGGTTGTGATGCTGTATCACTAGGAGAACAAACATTTGGAGTTAATAGAGTTAATTTTGGCGCAGGTAAAGTCCAATTCCTATTTGACTTATATGACATAGCAGCAATAATTTCTTCATCATCAATGATAACAATTTCTTGGTCAGGAAAAACTTTACCAACCCTATTTAAAGAACCATTAGGATTTGGATTAGTATCCCATAATTGATAGTACCTAATACCAGGGTCATTCATATCAAGATTTTTGGTTGATTTAATATACTGAGGAGTACATAAATCGTAGTTACCCGGTGGGTCAATCCAAAATGTTTGTCCGATTGAAGTACCTGAAGATTTGTGCCACATCAAAGTAGGAATCGTTAATTTAAAATGTCTCGCTAATCCTGTATTATCTGTTGGATTTTGAGGGTCATATGGGGTTGTCGCAAATTTCTCACCATAAACATTATCAATATCTTGATTTGTATAATGAATAATTGCAATCGCCTTTTGATTCCCTGGCGGAACAATAACTTGTTCATTATATGAATTATAATAGTTAACAGTTGATGTATCTGTTTGACCACTAATCTCATTGTACCCTAAATATTCTTTAGTCCCTATATAACTAACTGAACCATATTGAGTATAGTCCTCATATTGACTACTAAATAAACCGGCAGGACTTTCTGTCCATGGAATATTCATATTCCAAATTGGAGTGTTTTCTCTTTGTGAGACATCACAAGGACTTTCAAAATTGAAAGCATCTGTCTGCCAATAAGGGGCTGGTGTTATTGTATCATAAATAACCGTCATCCCTGATGGGTAAACTAAGACACGAGCCATTTCACCACCTAAAACTTTTCCGGTAAAATCAGGAACTGACCTATCTAATGTCAATGTCCAAGTTGTAGTTCCCGTAGTTCCTGTTGATGGACTCAAATCTTGTATTTTATAAGTTAAAACCGGATATGTTCCTACATCTCCACAACCACCATTACCATCATAAATAATTGTAACGATATCATTAATTGATGGTGTTCCTGTAGTTGGAGAACAAATTAATGTATCCAAAGTAATATCTATCACTGTTTGACCAACTAAAGTAGTCATATCAATTTGATAGTTTGATGTGATAGTATAAGCCGAACTTGTTTGAACATCCCAATTTCCGGGAGTTCCTCCTGTCATAAAAAATCCTTTCACCCCTGCGGAGTTATAAATTGGTTGTACTATACTATCCATATATGGAATACCATAAGTACCACCATTACTACCTTGAACATAGTAAGGGTATTTAACATTTTGCTTATTTGATTGAGGTGAACCCGTATCATTTTGAGCGTTAAATGCAGGCATTAAAATGTTATTATTTGTTTGGTTGTAGTTCGGAACAGCAGTATAACTTACCTCACTGTCACCAATTTGGAAATAAGCAATATCAAAATTACCCTGAGATAGATATCTTCTACCTACATCAGTTAATCTCGTGTTAATTAATCCCGCAGTATTTTTAATTATATATGACATTATCTATAAATAGTTTTTCTTTATTTTATTATTATTTAATTTTTAAATATTAGGAGCAATTGGATTCGGTATATTACAATAAGAACCATCACATTCAGGTACATTAGAATTACTTATTGAAATATCAGCAATTGACATATAATTTAGGTTAGTAATAGTACCACAATAAAGTGTTTCCGGATTATCATAAATATAAAATTGTACTACATCACCGATTGAATATGATGAATTATATAACGCAGTTCTTAATCCCGAATTATCACAAACCTCTAATAAAACACATCGATATAACACTGGTGGAGTTGGTGGTACCGGTAATGTTCTAATACAACGAACTGAATATCCGAAGTTTTTTTCATAAGGAACGGTACTAACCAATCCATACGAATAGTTCATATTACGAGTATACGCTTCCGTTATTAAATACGGAGTAGATGTCCAAAATTGACCATTTATCCCAACATATAAAAAATCACCATTAGGATATCGGAACCCACCCGGAAGTGCAGTAAAACTACTTTCATTTGTTGCGTCAGTATTAGGGACGAGCCAATGACATATTCCTTCTTCTTTAAGTTTTCCACCCGCAACTGAAGAACCCCCTAAATAATTTATAAGAATGTCCCATTCTGCTCCACTAGGCACACTATATCCTGTTGGTGCAAGTCCTCTTGGGTCATTTACCGCAAACCAATTGTATAGTTTACCATATGTTATATTATTATCAATATTATTTTCATAATAACACCAAGCACCTGTAGTCAGGTTAGACCATTCCGTTGGGTCAGTAACTTGAGGTATTGGGTCACCATTACGATAGGTCGATACATTTAGATTACACCCATCCCAAGTTTGAGTACCAATCACAACATCATGTGCGATACAATTCTCACACTCATTAATTGTTGTTGGTACATAACTAAAATCATTTGTTTGAACTTGTCTTGAACCACCTATAACCGAACTACAAGTATTACCAACAATTGTTGGTGTTAATATTGCTGTAGATATTTCAGTAATAACATTTGTGGTACAATTAGATTGCGATGCAACTTGCCCATCAGTTATAGTATCCACAGTTGTTGATGTTACATTAATAACATCCCCATTAGTTATTGTCATTAAACTACTATAATCGATTGAACTCACTGTCTGAGTGTTAGGTGAACAAAATGGTCTTGTTCCTTGAGACACAAAAGTTGGTGGTCCGATAGTTGTATCAACTGGTGAGTTATTTTTAGTAACATTCCAAATAATTGATGAAGTACCACTACCCGGGCCATTGACAGTAATTAAACCTGTAGACAATAAATTAAATGTCACACTTACCCCAATTGGTAAAGGTGGATTAACAATTAATGTCATTGTTTGTGTTACTGTTTGAGATACATTTGGAACCGAAGTTGTCGTAGCCGGACTAACATTTGATAATGATAGTTGATAAGTTACCGGAGTTGAGTCATATCCAATTGTTACTGTTGAATTTTGGGTATTATTTTGAGAATCTGTAACAACAACTGAATAACTATTTGGACATAAATTCGTAAATGAATAGTTAGTACTATTAGTTATACCACCATCAATACTATATGTATAAGGCGAATACCCATCTTGAGCTAGTATAGAAATACTACCATTACAGTTTGTTGTTCCTTGACAAGAACTATTTGTCTTGTCGATACTAACTTGTAAAGGTATTACCGTAGGACAGTTTCCTTTAGTCATTGTTACAGAATTGTATGTATCAGTACCACCTAAGACCGTCCATGCAGAATCAGGAATCAATTCAAAACTACTACTAGCAAGTATCCCGCCACCTAATGTTAATGGAATATCAGTATCTACAATATAAATCTCCCATCTACTATTATTAAGATTCCACACAATATCATAACTACCACTAGTCCATTTAAATCTACCATTTTGAGTACCATCACAAACAAATTGTATTGGTCCAAAATTCGACACACCCTTAGCTCCAATAGCAACTAAACATAAATCAACACACTTAACAGGTGGTGTTAAACTCGGAGTTGGTGTCATTGTGTGTGTTGGTGTTGGTGTTGGTCCAAATAGACCACAAATTGTGGTTGCCGTATAATCACCATAATAATCAACAACAACCGCTTCATAAAAACCTGACGGAACTCCAAATAAAGTTTGACTTCGTTGTCCCCCTTCCCAAAAGAAAGAGTACGGTGCAGTTCCTCCGGTAACATTTAATGATAAAACACCCCCTAAAGGATTACTTTCTGTTGGAGATTGTATAACATTACAACTAATACCCATATCAAATAAAGTAATAACATCACAATCATTTTTTAACCTTGTAACAGGCGTATTTGAAGGTGTAATCGATGGAGTAATACTTGGTGTTGGGGTTACAGTATTTGTTGGTGTATAAGTAGGGGTAACAGTATTTGTCGGTGTAACCGTTGGGGTTGGGGTTGATGTAGGTGTTGAGCAGATAACTGTTGTTCTAGTATTTAATTTATCTACACCCGCATTTGGTAAAGTATAATTAAAACTAACTTCTAATGATTCTCCGGAATTCAATGAACCTGTTATAAAATTATAACAACAATCAGTATAATAATATTCACCCCCTTTAATTAAACCTAACCCACAAATAATCGGGAGACTTGAAGGTGTTTGACCCGGTGTCTTTGTATTAGTTGGAGTTTGAGTTTGAGTTAATGTCGGTGTATTTGTAGGTGTTTTGGTTAATGTTGGTGTATTTGTAGGTGTTCTAGTTAATGTTGGCGTATTCGTAAGCGTAGGTGTAGGACAAGTACCAATTAAAGTGGAAAAACAATTAGTTGCGGTATATTGTATATTACTAGCGAAATAATAAAAAATTATTGGTCCCTCCACATCATCAACACAAGTATTTAATGGAAAAGTACCTGGAGTAATAAAAGTTTGTGTTAGATAATTAGTATCACAATCGTAATAATCCACCCAAATCCTTCCATCATAATAAGGGTCGGTATTACCATTTGCAAACCCTAAATCCGTTAGGGATATAAAAACATCATATTGATTACAAGCCATTTATTATATTTTCTTAATTTTGTTCATTTTATTCATTCCTATTTTACAACCTATTACCATATTTTTTTATTCTAAAATTATATTTTTATTATTATTTATTTTTAATTTTAACAAATCCCAAAACTGAGAATATTTCCCGTTATGTTAATTTGAACCCAATAATAATTTGAACCAAAACTTAGTTTATAAAATTTACTTCCGCCATTAAATGGATTGTATAACACCCCATTAGATAATGTTTGATAAATTGTCGCACCCACAACAGGGATAAGATTGGCGTCACTTAGGTAAGTGTAGTATGGTAATATGGTGATAGTATCACTACAAACATTTACTGAAGTATTAAATGAATTTTGACCAATATAATGACTAGCAACTACCGGTGTTTGTGTTGGAGTTGAAGTATTTGTTGGAGTGTTTGTTGGGGTATTTGTTTGCGTTATTGTTTGAGTAAGTGTCTGAGTTGGAGTTATCGTTAATGTTGGAGTTGATGTCATTGTTGGTGTTATTGTTGGAGTAACACTACTTGTTGGCGTTGGAGTAATAAAAACCGTATCACCAACATCACACCCTTGTGTGTCAATAATTTTTATTACAAAATCTATTTCATCATATGGTGATGGGACATCAAATTCATATGGAAAAACAGATACTGTCGATACAAATACACAACTAGCACTAAAAGAATTGCAATAGTAGATATCAACAGGTGTGTTGGCAGTTACGGATGTTATTGTTACTTGTTGACTCATATTACGCTTTCAATTCCACTTATGGTACAGTTATTTGCATCCACTACTTTCAACATGTAGGATGATGATGTATCATATGGTGATGGTATATCAAACACATATGGTATTGTAGAAGTTGTCGTTACATAAAAACAACCACTCCCATTACTTTGACATATGTAAAGGTCATAAGGTGATTGTCCTGTTATACTACTAATTGTTACTTGTACCGCCATTTTATTATAATAACTTAAAGTTTATTCTTTATTAAATCTTTATTCCCCATTTTACTACGCTGTTGTATATACTTTACTTGGATATGTTGAACTACAGGTAGAATATGAAGTTTCCACATAACTTCTAAAATAATATCCGGTACTTGGTGTTAATCCATTAACAATAGTTTCTTGACCACCATAAACTAATGGACACGAAACATAAGGGTCACTAGATAAAGGAGGATTATTGGTCGGACTATAATAAATTCTTCGAACAGTTAATGGTGGTACACTATCCCCACAACTTGTTTGAGGTTCATAAATGTAAGTACCTACTAAAATAGTTGTCGGTGTCCTTGCAACTATTGGTGATAAAAACCCTAAAGGTGAGGGAAAATTAATTGTTGTACATCCAGGGGTTAAGTTTGCCCCTAAACAATCAGTACAACTATCAAATACACAAGTATTACCTCCTACAAAATAATTAACACTTGATGTCACGACCAAAATATTATTAGGGGCGATATAATTAGTTTCAAACTTACCTAAATACTTCCAACAATTACCACTACTATCTTTAAAACATTTCCCAACAACTGATGTTATTGAATACCTCACATTTTGAACGACTTGAGTTTTATTAATATTTGGAGAAATTGGCGAACAACTCTCATATACATAAACCCAATGTGGTGTCGGTGTTGGAGTTGGTGTCCCTGTTTTTGTTTGAGTCGGAGTATTTGTATTTGTAGGTGTTAATGTCGATGTTGTTGTTGGCGTAACTGCAGGTGTCCCTCCCGGAGTTCTTGATGGCGTTGGCGTCATAGTATTTGTCGGGGTTTGTGTTGGAGTTTGGGTTATCGTTGAAGTTGGAGTCATTGTCGGTGTACTAGTTGTTGTTATAGTCGGTGTCATCGTTGGCAACGGTGCACAAGCAGCACAATTACCATAAACCTCATAAACTCCACCAACAGTCGTGTTAGATGAGAAGTTAGAATCATCCCTAACATATGTTATACATGTTTGTTTTCCATTAACAATCGCTAACATTGTAGTTCCCGTTGTAATTGGAAGACCGAAATATACTAAACTATCAGTAGTATATACTTCATTACCCGTTTCACAGATAGTTAATACTTTAACTGATACACAACTAAATGTACTCTCTAACATATTAAATGTTGCTTGTCCTCCAACAGGAACAGTATTTGTTAAGGTTACTGATGGAGTTAAAGTTACTGTAGGAACTACTGGAGTATATCCACTTAAACTAAATAAAACCGCAGTATTATCGCATAAATTAACCTGTGTTGATGGTGTTGGTGTTACACCAAAACTTGTCATATCAAAATTAACATCATCACAAGGAATACTTGGTGTTGGTGTTGGAATCGGTTCCCAATCACAATCAAAATAAGCATTAAAATCAAATGTTGTACAATCAACCGGTAATGGTGTTGGTGATGGACATGGTCCAACTGTAAAATCAGTTGCGGAAATATCCGGACAATTTGAATAACAAGGTGTGGCACCTTGTAATAAACAAGAACCCCCTAAACTACCACTTAGACACCAATAGGTCCCCGTATAGTATATGAATGAAGTTGTAATTGAGTCACCTGAATAATATTCTTTATCATTATAATAACCTGTTTCAGTATAGTTTCCGGTATATCCCGTTAATGTCGATAATGTAGTATTAAAACAATATACACTATTGGCACAAGGTATTGGTGTGACAGATGGTGTTGGTGTATTAGTTGGCGTTGGTTCAGGAGTTGGACTTGGAGTTGGACTTGGTACACAATAAATACAATCAGAAAAATCAGGTTCACCTAAATTAGGACCACCCGGACCCGAAAATTCAATAAATGAATAACAAGCTCCATTATAATAATAAGTCGCCCCAACAAATGCAGTATCTTGTTGAACTGTTGCATATATTATTTCACCATTACTACAATTACTAAGAAGAGCAGGAACAATAGTAATTATTGGACATAGAATATCACCACAACCATTGGAAACTTCAGTAAAGCTAACCCCAGTACCATCATATATCGGACCAGAACCATCATAACTAATAACGGTCGCACATCCATTAAACACCGTATCCGCAATTAAATAAGTGTCCCCAATAACCAATGTTGAAGGCAAATCAATAAACCTAAATTTATCCAATGAATCAACGCAACTCTGAAATTGTACAATATATCCACTTGTTGAGGTAATCGTAGGCGTTAATGTCGGTGTTGGAGTTTCAGTGTTAGTAGGTGTCATTGTTGGTGTTTCAGTATTTGTAGGAGTATTTGTAGGCGTTTCAGTATTAGTCGGTGTTGACGTAACCGTTGGTGTTTCAGTATTTGTAGGAGTATTTGTAGGAGTATTTGTAGGAGTCTCAGTACTAGTAGGTGTTTGAGTCTGAGTCACTGTTGGTGTTGGTGTAGGAGTTTCTGTATTTGTTTGGGTATTTGTTGGCGTATTTGTCGGTGTTTCCGTATTAGTTGGTGTAGGAGTTTCTGTATTAGTTTGGGTATTTGTTGGAGTATTTGTCGGTGTTTCCGTATTAGTTGGTGTAGGAGTTTCTGTATTTGTCGGTGTATTTGTCGGTGTATTTGTCGGTGTTTCAGTATTAGTTGGCGTAGGAGTTTCTGTATTAGTTGGTGTAGGGGTTGTGGTTGGTAATGATGAATCACAATCACCATCATTAGAACAAGATTTTCCATTAGTAATTGTACTGTAGATGGATGGAAAATAATATGGAATATCGTTATTATAATAATATAATTGAATTCCAGATATTTGAGAGGTTTTAATACAATAATAAGTTGTACCTGAAACGGTCAACTCGACTAATAACTCATTACCATCACATTTATCATTTTTAGCAGGTCCTACAAGGTATAATTTATTATCCTCCACTGCGATACTATTATCAACGGCATTATCAAGGTCTCTTTGGTCAACATAAACCTCAATACAAGTACAAGTTGTTGGAGTTTCACTAGGTGTCGGAGTCGGTGTTTCAGTATTTGTCGGAGTCGGAGTATTAGTTGGTGTTTCAGTTATAGTAGGCGTGGGTGTTGGCGTAGGTATTGAACAAACACCAATTAAAGTAGAAAAGCAATTAGTTGCAGTATACTGTACATTACTAGCGAAATAATAAAAAATTATTGGTCCTTCACCATAATTAACACAATTATTTAACGAGAAAGTACCTGGATTAATAAAAGTTTGTGTCGTATAATTGATATCACAATCATAATAATCCACCCAAATCCTTCCATCATAATAAGGGTCAACATTACCATTTGCAAATCCTAAATCAGTTAGGGATATAAAAACATCATATTGATTACAAATTGGAGTCGGTGTTGGTGTCGGTGTTAGAGTTGGAGTTGGCGACTCTATCACCCCACAAACCTCTAAAATAGAATAAGAACTATTAACGGCAGGTGTTTTTACATCATTTAAATAATAATACACTTCAGGCGTTACAACAGAATTATCAACACAATCACCTTCAATATAATTATCATAAGTGCCAGCTGTTGATGCATAAGTATACCCTGAAAACCCTTCACAATTAGTCCAACCAAAATAAACCACATTATTTATATTGGGAACAGTATTTCCAGTCGCGGCATCTAAATCAAGTTGGGAAACCGTAAAACTCCAATAATTACAAGCCATATTTTTTTTTTCTCTTATACTATAAATAACCTAATATTGGTTTTTATACAAAAAGAAATATAGTTTTATTAAAAAACAAATAAAGATAGGTGTAGAGAATATTTATATAATATGAGACTTCTTTCAACAATACAGAAAATCATTCAAGAATCTGAAGAAAATTATATCAATGCTTGTGAAGGTATTACGTCAATTGACGAATTAGATAGACTTGAAAAACAATATATTGATTCATTACAACTTTTAAAATTTTATAAAGTTAATGAAACCCGAAAACCTCTTAAAGAGGACATTTAGGACCGTTATCAGTGATGGTAACAAAATAAAGGGGAAAGCTCGCTACTGTCCCCTTTTTTATTTATTTTTTAATCGACATACAAATCCCACCTTCGGAATGTAATTTATAATTTCGGGATTCAAACCAAGAAGTAATCTCAATTTTCTCTTCAGGGTCCAAATTAAAATCCTCAAAGATTATAAAATTAGGTAAATTTTCACTTTCTAATGACATTAATAATTTAGCATCAAGCCCCTCAACATCCAAGTGTAACCAATCTAATTTTTTATAAAAATTATCTTTAATAAGTTGATTAATACTAATTGATGTTCTATTTGTTGAGCGTATTTCTTCTGTCTCCCAATAATCGATAACTCTTTTGACAACGGTATTAGTATATCCTTTACCTCCTTCAAAGAACTCCACATCTTCTCCGTTAGTCGTTATCAGTTCTTGAAGGAAAGATAACCCCGGTTTACCTTTAAAATTATTTGTAAGTCGAGTGAATTGAGTTTCACTCGCCTCAACCAGTAACATATCCGACATGAAATTTTTAGCCAATGGAACCCATTCCCCAAATTCACCATCATGAGTACCAATAACCAAACCAACTGGTTTAATTCCATCATTTATTAACCCCTTACAATACAACCATAATGATTTATAAAAAATAGAACCGTGTTGTATTACATCCCAATTATAACGATAAATAAAATTACCTTCAGCATCTTCAACAATAACATCTTTAAGTTCATTTTCGGGATAAGATGCCCACATATTATTTTCTAATCGTGTTTCCCATACAATATCTTTTGATATTGAATTTTTTATTCTAAAGGTTAAAGGCAATTGTTTCTGTTTAAAAACACTACTTAAATCTTTAGTATTTATTTTAATATTTCCTTCTTCGTATTTTATATCTATCATAAATGTTTATCAATAAATTCATTAATATTATCTGACCACATGGTCATTGCTTCACTTTTAATTCTATCTTCCGTCCAATTCCACCAAGAAATTTCTAATAAAGATTTTATTTGTTCTTCGGTAAATCTGTATTTTATTAATTTAGCAGGGTTTCCAACAACAATAGAATAAGGTGGAACATCTTTAGTTACGGTAGAACCCGCGCCAATAATCGACCCATTCCCAATCTTTACTCCTGACATAATTGTTGATTTAGCACCAATCCATACATCATTACCAACTATAATATCTCCCTTACAAGCAGGATGACCCATCTTCATATGCATATCAGCAATTTCAGGAGTCACAGGACCCCAAAGTTGTGAACTGGTTGTTATCCAATCAGGTCTATGGTTGGCATGTAGGAAAAAATTACAATCTCTACCAATTGAACAATATTTCCCCACATGAATTTCATAGTCATCACTCCAAGAAATTATATTGACATTTCGGTCATAATAAGTTCCTCTATCCGCTTTCCATAAATGTATATTTTCCATTATTTTATTTTTAATTATTCATTATAAAGTTTTATTTTTCCAATATTCGATAAACTCATCAATAGTCTTATTATCCCTTTCCTCTAATTGTAATAAATTATCTTTAACCATTCCAATTGTTTGTTCCGCCCATTTAATATCATTCATACCATAAGCAACTCCACACATTTGAATTGGATTTTTGAGTCTATATTCCAATGGTGTAATATCTTTATCAGTATTTAGTATAACACTTTTTGCCCCACATAATGCAGCTGCGGTAGTATAATAAGATTTATCATCAAAAGTTAAAACATATTCATATTTGTTAAATTCGTCTAACAAATAATCTATTTCTTTTTTCCCGTTATAGTGTGGTATTTCCGTTGAACCTAAATTTTTCAAAAACTCTACCCCCCAATCAGGAGTATTTTTATGAATAATATGTCCAAACCCTTTCCTATTTGGGTTATTTTGATTGTAAAATTTGTTAAAATTATAGTCGAATACCGTTAATTGTTTTTGTATGGTTCCTTCAGGGACTTTAAAAGTTCCATAATTATAGATTACATCAGTATCATCAAACCCTTCCCATTGCTCTTCCGAAAAATCATGTAATATCCATCTGGCAGTATGTTTGGTATTAAAATGATTCCCATAAGTTATTTGAGGGTGAATTGCAATGGTTTTATTCAAATTAAACATAAATTGCTCCCAAACAAAATTATTTCTCCAATCAAGTTCAATAACTTCTTTAATTGTTGGTATTACTTCAATATTTATATGAGGATATAACGGCTCATTAAAAATGTAAACATAATTATCTTTTGACGCCAATTCATACGCCAATTTATGTAACGCAATTGACCCACCTTTATTCTCTAAACCTATTGAAATCATTGTATTAACAATGAAGGTTAATTTATTTTTATCACTTTTTAATTCCATATTATTTAATAATTTTTGCAGGACATCCAACATAAATTCCCGGATATTCAATATGTTTAACAACAGCACTATTCATACCTATTGTTGTTAAACTATGTACTGATAATTTTTCACGAATTGAGGAATTAGTACCCATATAAACTAAATCATAAATGGTAACATTCCCTGAAACGATTGCTCCTGGCATTGCACTAAAAAATGAACTGATTCTACAATCATGTCCAATATGGTTTGACCTATTTAAAATTGAGTGTGAACCTATTTTTATATTTGTGGTCAATATTGAGTAGGCGCCAATAAAGCTACCTTCACCAATTTCAACATCACTCATTACCAAGGCGGTGGGATGAATGAATGTGAAAAACTGAATCCCTTTTGGTAATCTTTGAACGATATCAAATCTATCTTTTGAATCGGCGACAGCAATCATTACAATGTGTTTTTCCGGGTCTAATTCAGATAACGGTAATGTATCATCATCAAGATATTTATCATCAACAAATCTAACTAATTTAAGTCCCATTTGCGCCATCACTTCTCTAGCATGCCCACCGTTACCAATTAAAACTTTTTCCATATTTTATAAACTGCTAATCATCAATCAATTCTTAATTATTTTTTTATAAATTTCATATTTTGACAAATCCGGATATGGTAATTCCAAATCTTCATTATGTTTTTTAGACCCATCTAAATTATAAAATTGACTCATCATCAATAATCCTCTGGCAGATAATTCCGGCATCATATAAAAGTTCCAACCTAACATATCAAAATTATCATCGTGATACGAACATTCTCTTCTCCCACTAAACCTTGCTCGTTTAAACCATAACATCGCCTGATAATCATCAGTTAAAATCGCACCACCTTTACTTAATTTTAATGTTTTATACGGACCGGTAAATGACACACACATATGAGACTTTGGAACATACATATCAGCAGTAAACCTCAATGCCGAGTCCCAAACATTACTTGGTGATAGTTGGTAAGCACCTTTAATCTTATCACCCTCGACAGGTGTAAAATTAACTTTTAACCCTGAGTGAATTATTTCACACGGTACCGATGGGTATGTCCTTGACGGACAATCTATTTTATCGGATATTAAACTTTTTTTAACATTTTTCTCATAGTATAACGCCAAAAATAAGGCATTACTCATATTATCTAAGGCAATTGCATATGGTGCCCCGGTATACCTTGATAGTTCCTCTTCAAATTCTTTTGTTATATCATGAACATTTTTTCTTGACATATTAATAAAATTCTATTTCGTTCATAATATTTTTAAAAAAATCCTCATGTAAAAATAACCCATCTTTATCATAAATCATCATTTTTTCAATATTACTATTAACCACATTGTATGACCACGAATTATGACAAGGAAATTCTTGATTAATCTCAATTTGACTTCCATCAGTAAAAATCACAACAATTTTTCTAAAGTCTTTATCTATTTTTTTATTAACACTATAAATCACAACTTTATCAGGATTATCTTTAACCAAATAAAATCTTGTAAAACATTGTTTGAATTTTTCATCATAATAAACTTTAGTATGTTTTGAATTCAAAAGAGTATCAGAAAATAAGTCACTTAAATTTTCATAAATGTAAACCTCATCAGTATTTGATTTTATTAAATTCTTAAACATAAATTCTTCCATTGTAACAAAATCACGATTACCCGTTTCATAATCTAAGTATTTAATATAATCTTGTTCATTAGTAATATTCCAAAAATTATTTAGGAAAAAATCAATCTCACAAAAAAAGTAATGAGCTTCAACACTATTCTCACCATTTTTTCCTCTGAAAAATACACCCTTCTTATTGTTTGGAACACAAGATTCGTTCATTTCTTTAATTTTATTTTTAGACATTTCACCTAGTATCGCATCATACTCCATTTTATAAAAATGAGTATAACCCAAATTTTTAGCAATTTTTACCGCCTGAAATATATTAATCAAAACCGAAAGACCGTGAGGTTGTGGATGTGGAAAAATATTTGAAACTTTAAATGATGAATTAACAGTATAATAACTAAGTACCTTATAATTTTCATATTCTTCTTTAAACAATTGGTTTCTACTATCATAAAAAAAGTAATTAACCTTGTCTTGGGTTGGTTTAGAAATTTTAGTATTCGACATTAATAAAACATCGTCACCGATACTTTTTGAGGAATCTATAAAGTCATTTAAAAGTTTTTCGTCCGCTTCATCAGTTATAAATGCGTCTAAGATTAATATTGATTTCATTTTTATTGTTTTGTAATTGAAATTATAGGTGATAAGTGTTATCTTTTCAATAAAAAAATTCACAAAATGGACAAAGTAAAAATTTTCGCGCATGGTTCCTACATTGGAAATACCGGGTATAATCAACACACCCGAGATTTTTTTCGACATTTATCAAAACACGCCGATATTAAAGTAAGAAATTTCACAATAGGTAATGGTTGGTCAGGATTAAATGACGAACCCCATAATTTAGAACCATACATTAACGATATTGACAAAAAAATATTATATGAACAGGTTTTATGGAATACCGATAAAACAAGAAGTAATTTTAAAATATACTCTAATTCGTCAAAAGAATTTTCCCCTGATGTTAATATTGTTTTATGTGAGACAAATCATCATTTATTCTACGACAACTATAATGGGTTAAAAATTGCTTATAATGTTTGGGAATCAACTTTACAACCTGAACAATATTTCAACAAATTAAAAGAATTTGACGAATTATGGGTTCCTTCCAAATGGCAAAGAGATTGCACAATCTCTCAAGGTTATGACCCAAATAAAATTAAAGTGGTTCCTGAAGGTGTGGATGTAAATACTTTTTTTCCTGACCCGGAATTACCAAAACATCCTTTAACCTCCGATGGACGATTCAAATTCTTTTTAGCAGGAAGATGGGATTACCGAAAATCAATTAAAGAAATTATTGAAACTTTTATCAACACATTTGATAAAGATGAACCTGTCGATTTAATTATTTCGGTTGATAATCCATTCTCAGGTGATAATATGAAGACAACCGAAGAACGATTAGAATATTACGGATTAAACGATGATAGAATTAAAATACTACATTTCCCTCCAAGAGAAGAATATATCCAATTATTAAAATCTTGCGACGCATTTGTTTCTTGTGCTAGGTCAGAAGGATGGAACTTACCATTAATCGAGTCTATGGCTTGTGGAACCCCATCGATATATTCTAACTGTTCAGGTCAATTAGAATTTGCGGAAGGTAGAGGAATTCCTGTCAAAATTTTAGGAGAAAAACCTGTAGACTCAAGTACATACAGTCACTTTAATGATTCGATTGGGAATTACTACGAACCTGATTTTAAAGATTTAGGTAAGAAGATGTGGGATGTTGTCACCAATTACCCAAAGTATAAACAATCCTCATTAGAAGAGTCCGAAGAAATTAGAAGAGACTTTAATTGGGAAAGAATTGCCGAAATTGGAAATAACACAATTAATGATTTTTTATTGAGAACCCCAAAACCATCCGATAATAATAAAACCATCATTAGTTATTTTGATGGTCCTAAGGTAGAAATTAAAGGTGATTACAAAAAAGATTATTTCATCGAATTCATTGACGGTGAAGGTGTTGTTAAATTCTCAGATACTATCACAAATAATATGTGGACTTCTTGTGGTATCAAATACCATATTCCATGGACAATTAAAATAAATGGTGAAGTTGTTGAGCAATTTACTCTAACAGATAAACGAGTATTAATTTCATTTGAATCTAAATCAATTGGAGATACCGTTGCTTGGGCACCATACGCAATTGAATTGATGAAACAACGAAATTGTAAGGTAATCTTAAGTACATTCCATAATGAATGGTTCAAAGGTTCAGAAAATTATAAAGACATCGAATTCATCAACCCAGGTCAATCTGTTAAGTGTGATGTAATCTATCGTATTGGTTGGTTTAGAGATGATGTTAAAGGGTGGGGTAAATTAACATCAAATCCAAATCAAGTTAATCTAATACCACTGCAACAAACGATTACAGATATATTAGGATTAGAATTTAAAGAGGTAAACCACGGGTTAAAATTTAAACCCGGAAAAAGACCAATTAAAAACAAATATGTTGTGTTTGGTCCTCAATCAACTGCAGGTTGTAAAGAATGGCCTTTAGAAAATTGGATTGAATTATCTAAATTATTAAAATCTCAAGGATATGAGATAATGATTCTATCATTAAACAAATATAACATTGATGGTGTTCGAGTTAACAATACAAGAGATTGGAATGAAGTTATGAATTGTTTACACCATTCCGAGTTTTTCATTGGTTTGAGTTCCGGATTATCTTGGATGAATTGGGCTTTAAACAAAACAACGGTAATGATTGCAGGATTTACTCAAGACGACCATGAGTGTCAAACAAATGTAATTCGAATCTCAAATAATATTTGTATTAAGTGTTGGAATGACCCTGTATTAGTATTTGATTCGGGAGATTGGGATTGGTGTCCAGTGTATAAAAACACTCCACGACAACACATCTGTCAAAAATCAATAACCGTATCACAAGTTTTTAATCGGTTACCAATATAAAAAAAGGGGTCATTAAGACCCCTTTTTTATTGTTTCTATAATTGTATCAACATCAAACATTTCAGTTAAATCATTATAAGGAATAGTCCCCAAATCCTCAAACAATAAATGTTTAGTATAGTAATTATGTTCTAAATTTATTTCTCTTGTTGGTGGATTTGCAACAATATTTTGATTGTTCTCATATCCAAAGATATTTGGATTTGTTCCTACCCACATAACGACCGATGACAATCCAAGTGCTTGAGCAATATGCATCGCGCTTGAATCAATTAAAACTCTTTTTTTAGATAACGATAAAAGAATCGCAATACTTCTAAAAGAATCTAAAGCTTGTAATGTATCAGGATAAGATAATTGGTCTTCTCTCTTAATATGTAGAATAGTATATTGGCCCTTAAATTCATTAATGATTTCTTCAACAACTGTTTGTGGCATATCTCGAGTCCAACTATATTGTAATGGTTGTCCCATACCACCACCATTAGTTTGAAGAGCCAAGATTGGTTTGTCCGTCTTATAAAAATTCTCGAAATATTGCCTTTCAGATTTTGAAATGAATAATTCAGGTTGTTCACCATCATAAGGAATTCCAAACATATCACACCAAATCTCAATCAAGTGTTTAGATTCCGTAATGTAATCACTTGTATTATATGGGTCTGCAACAAAAACTTTACAATCTTTATTCATTATATGTTTTTTATAAAGACCAGTAGTTTGAGTTTGATTCAAAATTTTATTGACATTTGGATTACCAATAAAAACATCCGGAAACCCCGTAATCACAATTATGTAATCATTTACATATTGTTTTCTTAACGCCTTTAAAACAGCCGTTCCCATAATGGATTTACCTAACCCACCATCAATTTGAAATATTATTGTTTTTTTCATATTATTTTATTAATTATACATATCCAAAATAGTCATAGAACCATTGGTAATGTCTTTTTATTCTTTCACAATTTTCATAACCCAAAATTTCTAAAAAATCATCAGGTTTTCTCTTAAACTCTTTTCTTAATTTGTGGTCACCATAAATACCATGAATTACATCATTTTCATAAGTAACTTGTTCTATAGTCTCAAAATTATGACCCTCATAATATGGTAATTCAAGATGTTCGTAAAATCGTCTAAGTTCTTCTTCAGGATTATCCATCAAATCCTCATAACGAATAAATAAAATTTTTGAATCCAATCCTTGTTGAATCATATCTCGAATTCTATCAATAGATGTCCCGACAGGAACTCCTCCACCCCAAATATCAATTCTCTTATCTAATGTGGTACCAACGAGTTCAGCAGGGTTTTGTATGTGGTTTTCTTTATGAGGGTTTTTTCTAAAATTTTTCTCCATAGAACAGTAGATACTTCGTATATCTCTAACCATACAAACTATTTTAGGATTATCTTGGAATAAATTGATTAATCGGTAGTTAATTCCCCATTCCCTACTTTTATCTAAAATATATGGTTTATCAGTTATTGCGTTAAAGTACCCTTGCATACCAAACCGACAAAACCCTATAAACGCCCTTTCCATTTCGTTGGCGTCTTGTGATGTGAATGCTTGTGAATGATTGTAATTGTATTTACTAGCATTAATTAAATCAACTAACCCTGAAGTTGGAGTCACGTAAAATTCGGGATTTTGACCTATAAGATTTTGAAATAGTGTTGAACCCGCTCGCGGGAGAGATGAATTATAAAAAAGTTTTTTATTCATAGTTATATTATTATCCCTAAAAATATCAATCATATACCATTAGTAAACAAAAAACCCCTCTTTATTGGAGGGGTTTTCTTTTTAATTACCTTTAGGTTTAACTCTTTCAGTACCTTTCCAATATTTCTTGGCGTGGTCATCTTTTCTTGTACCAATAACCAAGACATTGTATTCAATATCCAAATTAGCATTAATTATTATTTTAGTTAATTCTTCATTAATTTCTCCATAACCAATTCCAAATCCATTTATTGGAGACACCCAAACTTGGGTGTTTTCATTTAAAAATTTGTAATAATCAGGTAATATTATTTCACCAACACCATCTTTAATTAAAACTTTAAATCTATAAATGTTATCACCCGCGGTTGGACTTTCAACAAATGAGTGAATTAATTGTGTTGTTTCAGTTTTTAATGGGTCGGGGTGATTAATTACAAACGAACCCCCTGCTTTATTTACTTGACCAATGGAACAAAGATTATTAACAAAAGTGTAATTACTAATATTACCAGTTAACGCATTTCCAATAAGATGAATATTAGCATACCCAGTACAAACCTTGTTATTAGTACCCAATATTGAGGAACAGTCAGAACTTCCGTAAATTTTATTAGAAAATCCTCCCCCAATTGTTGAAAACTTACTGTAAATCATATTACAACACCCTCCCCCAATTGTTGAAAAACAACAACTAACACTGTTTTTATAACCCCCAGCAACTGTTGAGTAACTACTACTAACACAGTTTTGATAACCACCAGCAACTGTTGAATGATTACCTGCGGATTGATTATAATAACCACCACCTATTGTTGAAAAAAAACATGAAGTAATGTTACGACAACCACCACCAATAGTTGAAACACTACTTGAAGCGGTATTACATCTACCACCACCAATAGTTGAGTAAATACCATTGGCCAAATTACATCCACCACCACCAATAGTTGATTCATTACCATAAGCATTATTATACCTACCACCGCTAACTGTCGAATAATCACCACAAGCACAGTTTAATCTACCACCACCAATTGTTGAACCAACCCTAAACGCAAGATTACAACTACCTCCACCAATTGTTGATTCAATCTGACTAGCATTATTACATTTACCACCACCAATTGTTGAGTAACAACTATTTGCACAGTTTTTATAACCACCCGCAACTGTAGAATTATTACCTCCGGATTGATTATAATAACCACCACCTATTGTTGAACAAAGACCATTTGAATTATTCTTTCTACCACCACTAGCGGTTGAATAAGAAACAGACGCACAATTATTATTACCACCACCTATAAATGAATGACTACCACACGCACTGTTAAAAGAACCACCACCAATTGTTGAATTCGAACCATAAGATATATTCATCTGACCACCACCAATAGATGATTGACATCCTGATGCCGTATTAGAAAAACCACCACCAATTGTCGCACCATAACACGATACGACGTTACCACAACCACCACCAATAAATGAATACGCACCTGTTGCACAGTTTCTAAAACCACCACCAATAAATGAATCACGTCCACTCGCGGTATTACATCTACCACCACTAATAGAAGAATAAGCCCCTGTTGCACAGTTTCTAAAACCACCTCCAATTGTTGATAATCTTCCTGCATCAACACAAGTAATTGTTCCGTATAAACATCCTGTCGTATAATTCAACGTCCCACCAACAGTATTATGTCCAATACCTCCACCAATGGTTGTACCTAAAGAACTACATTCATCTGTTGGAGATTGAATTATATTTCTTTGACCTCCATTAATAACTGAAAACCTTGCATTTGTTATATTACAACAACCACCACCAACAAAAGAGTTAGTTCCTGAGGCAATATTACATTCACCACCTAAAATCGATGAAGCGAATCCACAAGCTCCATTACAACAACCACCACCCACAAAAGAAAAATACGCAGAACTAACATTTCGAGAACCACCTCCAATTGACGAACAACGACTTGACGCAACGTTACAATAACCTCCAGCAACTGATGATATATATCCTGATGATGTATTAAATAAACCACCCGAAACAGTTGACTTACCTCCTGAAGCGGTATTATAATAACCACCACCAATCGCCGATGCTGCAGCACTTGCAGTATTAAATCTTCCTCCTCCAATAATAGAATTACCACCACTTGCAGTATTACTAGTACCATAAGAGGGTTCAATACCGGAACTACTTGTCACATTATATCTAAAAGGACTAATACTACCACCACCACCTGCAATTGCAACTAAAAGACCGTCAGTTGAAACACCAACCGTACAACCACTACAAGTACTAAAACTACAAATAGTTAAGTCATTTACAAATGTTGTACACGCTCTGTTTGCCGTAATATTAGACCCTAAAATCATAGCAGTAGAACAACCATTTATATTGTTTCCTAAACCACCCAAAATAGCTGAATCAATTCCATTTGCCGTGTTGTATCTACCACCCCCAATAGTTGAAAAATAACCACTACTAATATTATTTTGACCTCCACCTATAACCGCAACATTCCCTGAACTATTGTTACAATACCCTGCACTAACTGTGGACATAAACCCCGAAGCAACATTACATTTACCACCAAGAATTGATGAATTACTACCCGAAGCCAAATTACTCGTTCCACCACCAATAAATGAATTATTACAAGAAGATATATTAGATTGTCCTGCAACTACTATTGAACCATCCCCAGTAGATTGATTATTTCTACCACCACCAATAAATGTATACTGATTACAAGCTAAATTACTTACACCTCCAACTACAGTAGCTAAAGCACAAGAAGCAGTATTAGAATTTCCTCCTCCAACAAATGAGTCATCTGCTGAAGCGGTATTAAAACCTCCCCCTCCAACAAATGAATTATCCCCCGAAGCACAATTCGAATTACCATCACCCACAATAGAACAAGTTCCTGAATCTCTTCTCATCACAGATGACCCACCACCACCGGCAATAGGTATTAAAAGACCATTAGTAGAAACACCAACAGCACAACCACTACTACCACTAAAACTACAAATATTTAAATCATTAACAAATGTCGTACATGCTCTATCGGCAGTAATATAACTACCAATAATCATAGCATTTGCACAAGTGTTAGTGTTGTTACATTTACCACCTAAAATACCTGAAAAATCACCAGAAGAAGTATTACTTTGACCACCACCAATAGATGATTGACATCCTGATGCGGTATTATTATTTCCACCACCAATAGTTGAATAATTACCTGATGAACATATAACATTATATTTACCACCTCCAATTGATGACTGTCCACCATATACACAATTGTAATATCCACCTACTATTACACCATAACTAACATTAACAATATTATTTTTACCCGAACCAATAAATGTATATGAACCCGTTGCCGAATTTCCAAATCCTCCTGCAATAGTTGCATATATAGCTGCAGCAAAATTAGATTGTCCACCCCCAATTGTCGCTCTTGTAGCTCCGGGAGTAATTTGGTTACTAATCCCTCCAGCAATTGTAGCATAAACACCACAATTACGATTAGAATTTCCACCACCGATTGTTGATAACGTACCTGACGCAGTATTAAAACGACCACCACCAATAAATGAATACGCACCTGTTGCACAGTTTCTAAAACCACCACCAATTGTTGATAATTTACCTGCGTTACAACAAACAATTGTTCCGGATAAAATTCCTGTAGTTGTATTAAACGTTCCTCCTGATGTATTATGTCCAATACCACCACCAATTGTCGCACCTAATGAACAACATTCATTTGTTGGTGATTGGATTATATTTCTATGTCCACCACCAATTGTTGATAATCTTGCGTTTGTTGTGTTATAATAACCGCCACCAATTGTTGAGGTACAACCTGAAGAAGAATTTTGCCGACCACCACCAACAGTAGAACTCGCACTCAAGGATGTATTTGAAAGTCCACCGGAAACAGTGGAATAATTACCAAAAGCATTATTAGAACAACCTCCACCAACAGTTGACAAATATGAAACTGTATTATTATGTCCACCACCAATTGTTGAATAATTACCATTTGTAGAATTTTCATACCCTCCAGATATAGTTGAACTAGAATTGAGTGCACAGTTACGATAACCCCCTGAGATTGTTGAGTACGAATTACAGGCCACATTACACCTACCACCTCCGATAGATGAACAATTTCCAAAAGCAGTATTTTGAAAACCACCACCAATTGTTGAAGTATCACCTGAAGCAGTATTATATGAACCACCAGCAACCGTTGAATTATTACCTGCGGATTGATTATTATAACCACCACCAATTGTAGAACTACCACCTGAAGCAGTATTTTGAAAACCACCACCAATTGTTGACCTTTCACCAGAAGCGGTATTATATTGACCACCACCAACAGTTGAATAATTATTAGATGACGCATTAAATCTACCACCTAAAGCTGCTGAGTAAACTCCTGCCGATGTATTACCAACACCACATCTAACAGATGAGTTAGTCCCTCCACCTAATATTATAACCGCAGGTGAACCACCTGGACTTGTTCCTGATGTTCCTGATGTTCCTGAAGAGCCACTAGTACCACTTGAACCTGATGTTCCTGATGAACCATCCGTACCAGATGTTCCTGAAGTACCACTTGAACCTGATGTTCCACTTGAACCTGAGCTTCCGCTAGTCCCTGAAGAACCGCTTGAACCTGAGCTTCCGCTAGTCCCTGATGTACCGCTTGAACCTGAAGAACCGCTTGAACCTGATGTTCCACTAGTTCCCGAACTACCTGATGTTCCTGATGTTCCTGATGAACCACTTGAACCACTTGAACCTGAAGTTCCTGAGGTACCATTATTCGCCTCTAAGGTTGTTACAATATAAGAATAATGAAGGGTTCCTTCCGTGTATAAAGTAACTGTTCTATTCGCATTATCTAAATTGTCTAAATAAAGATTAACAATTAATCTATCAGATGGAACTAATACCGCTGTAGTTGCAAGACCATTTGTTTTAACCTCAACAGGATTTGTATTAACCGTATCAAACCCTAATAATGCAGCATCAGATGTAAATAATAATGTTGTTGTTCCTCCTGTTGTATATTTTGAAACAGTAAAATAATATTCAATATTACTATTAAAAGCTAGCCAAGTAATACTGTCAATTTTAAATCTTGGAGTTAATATTGGAAACTGACTTGCATCATAAACAAGTTCGCGAGTGGGTATACCTAGGTTGTTATATTCAATGCTAACAATAGAACTTAACTGAAACGTATTGTTATTGCGCGAATACATTTTGAATTCAATTAATTGTTCTTGATTATTATAAGCTCTTTCAGTTTTATTATTTGCCGATGTTTTTTTGGTAGACATGCTATAAACGCTATCAATTTCAATCACAATTTTTTTTGTATTATTAAGATAGGTATAACTTTTTCCAAAATAGTTTAAAACCTTCCAAGTGTTCGCTTCAAATCCCTCTAACCTTGATAAAATCAAATTACGTTTATGGTCAAACTCCTCAATTTTTCTTTGTTTAGTTAGCCATGTTTGAGTATTCAAATCATACTCTTGAAATACTATTAAAGTCTTTAAATCATTATTGAAATAATAAACACGATCATTAGTAATACAAGTATTACATATCCGATAATTTTTGGTAATAAAATGTCGATGGGAATTGATCGGTCATATTTGGCTTCAAGGGCAAACATTTGTGGAAGAAAAGTGGTGAGTACATATATGAATAAAATGGAAGAGACAATCACCGGAAGGAATGCCCGGATTCCTGTTAAAATTTTTTTTCTCCCTGTCATGATGGTTTTTTTTCATAAAAATAAATATTCAATTACATAGTTTCTTCCCGTTTATAATTGGAATGTGGTATTTTGTATCAAATTTTACAACTATGGATTTACTCGTTAATTATTGGTGGGTACTGCTGCTGCTCTTTATTGGTTTCAGCGGTCTGGTTACCGTTAATCAGGGAACAATTGCCGTTATCACTATGTTTGGAAAGTATCAGCGGATACTGCGTCCGGGATTAGGATTTAAAATTCCCATCCTTGAGCAGATATATAAGCGAATCAGTATCCAGAATCGAAGTGTGGAACTGGAGTTTCAGGCCGTAACAATTGATCAGGCAAATGTGTATTTCAAAAGTATGCTGTTGTATTCTGTTCAAAATCATGATGAAGAAACCATTAAACGTGTTGCGTTTAAATTCATCAGCGATAAAGATCTTATGCAGGCATTGATCAGAACTGTTGAAGGTTCAATCCGTGCATTTGTTGCAACTAAGCGCCAGGCAGAAATTTTAACTGCACGCAGAGAGATTGTTGATTATGTAAAAGAACAGATTGATCATTCATTGGAAGAGTGGGGTTATCATCTGCAGGATTTACAGATCAACGATATTACGTTTGATCAGCAAATCATGGAAAGTATGAGCCGTGTAGTAGCAAGTAATAACTTAAAAGCTGCTGCAGAAAATGAAGGACAGGCATTGCTCATCACCAAAACAAAAGGTGCCGAAGCAGAAGGTAACGCAATCAAAATTGCTGCCGAAGCAGAACGTGAAGCCGCCCGTTTACGTGGTCAGGGTGTGGCACTGTTCCGCCAGGAAGTGGCAAAGGGTATGACGGAGGCTGCAGAACAAATGAAACAAGCCAAT